>JBBBDQ010030886.1:0-15000 GCA_037127315.1 Ascarosepion bandense | reverse complement strand
TTTATTAGAAGCTTTAATTTTTATGAGGCCTAGTATTTTATAAAAATATTAAACTGCATTTCACTAGTAGACCCTACTAAATATGTAAAACCCACTGTATATTCCATAAAATCAAAATCTTCCAAATTGAGAATTTCAAATAATACCATTTCTATGAAACCCAAAATCCAGACTATCAGTATTGATTATAAGTTTATTTGTTTCTATTTTTAATGATAGTGGCTCAAAATATGAAATTACACTCAGTCAGTTAAGTGCCATATGTGATACACGCTTGGGCGATCATGTCTCAAAAGAGACATGAGTGACTGGGCAGAAGAGTATCCCACAGTATGTTGCCATTGCTTTCTGCAGTAGACTGTTTGCCTGCCAAGAATATAGAATCTAATCTGTCCTGTTATTTAACCCAGAACTGGGGGGAGAAGAGATGTATTACATTATTATGTAGTAATTAGTGGGGGATCAGTTTATTACATCATAACAATAGAAAACTGATCCCCCATTTTATGACCAATAGAAGCCTTAATCATGATTCCAACTATTATATTCAGTCAGTCAGTTAAGTGCCATACGTGATTCACACTTGGGTGATCATGTCTCAAAAGAGACATGACTGATTGGGCAGAAGATTATCCTGCAGTAGGTTGCCATTGCTTTCTGTGGTAGACTGCTTGCCAACCAAGGCTATAGAACCAAATCTGTTCTGTTATTTAACACCATAACTGGAAGGAATAGACAGATTAATACTTTTTCCAAGGGTATTTGCAAGTAATTTTCTTGTTCCGAGCTGATATCCAATGCACCACAATGCACATCCAAATTATACTCACTTGCATTCAAATACCTTTAGGAAAAGTATGACTCTATCTCCTCTCCTCAACCATGGGTTAAATAGTAGTGCTTGTATATGGAAAAAATCACTATTATTCAGAAGAAAATGCTTAATCCTAAATATGTTTTGGCTTTAAATAATCTGTAAAGGGTTGATAAGACTTAAAAAACAAATCCATCACAATGTTCTCTTTAAAGTCTTGTGTTTATGGTCGTTAATAAGGCAGCTTCTGATTCTTGCTTCTTTTATGCTTGATCTTAAATGAATTATTTAATATTTTAAAGGAAGCTGCTAAAAATGATCTCTATTACAGAGTAAAGAAAAGAAAGGCAAAAAAAAAGAAAATTCAGATACAATTACCGCCTTTCACTTCACAGCCAGCATATTTTTGAATGAATAACATAAACAGATTAAATTCTGAAATCAAAGATGTACATCAGAGTGGTGCAGTGGAGGCATCCTTGGCTCATAACCTGTAGAGTAAGTGGCTATGGTTAAATATAAATAGCAGAGCTGTCAACAAACAAAAGTGACAACATTTGTAATAGACAATAACAAGCAAAGAAAAAAATAGAGCAAAAAATAATATTGGGCATTGGAACAATATACGCAATACTGAACAACAGTAATAACGCAAACGGTTCACAAACTAAGAAGTGGGATCAACATGAATGATTTCAAATAAACAAATGTAGCATTCTGGCTTCAAGACAAGATATACCAGGACTGAGTTAGATGAGACCACAAAACAGCCTACCTTATTGGCTAGGAAGAAATCCCAGAATGCATCTGTTTTCCTATAAATTGAAAAAAGGAAAAAATTTCAATCATTCCTAGTTAGTTAAGTGCCGTACGTGATACAAGCTTGGGTGATTATGTCTCAAAGGAGGCATGACTGACTAAGCAGAAGATTATCTCACAGTAGGTTGCCATTGCTTTCTGTGGTAGACTGTTTGCCAACCAAGGCTATAGAACCCAATCTGTCCTGTTATTTGACTCATAGCTGGAGAGGAAAGAAATGTATTATATTTTTAAAATAGTAATTAGTTGGGGACCAGTTTATTACTTCATAACAATAGAAAACTGATACCCCATTTTATGACCAGTAGAAGCCTTCATCATGTTTACAACTATTATATTCAGTCAGTCAGTTAAGTGCCATACTTGATACATGCTTTGGGCGATCATGTCTTGAAAGGGACATAACTGACTGGGCAGAAGATTACCCTGCAGTAGGTTGCTATTACTTTCTGCAGTAGACTGATTGCTGACCAAGGTTATAAAACCCAATCTGTTTTGTTAGTTAGCCCATGACCGGAAGAAAGACGCGGATAAGTACCTTTCAGAAGGGTATTTGTGCATAAGTGAATTCAATGAATTCAACTGGAATTCGAACTCAGCTACTCGATTTCTCGTTCCAAGTCATTATCCACTGACCCACAATGCACATTGAGCATCACTTTCAAACAAAGTGAGAGAAAGTAAAACTGGTTACTTTTGTTTATAAATGTACTAATTTTTAGTTACATTTTGTTGTGTAAAAACAGAATTTTCTTGTGCATGTTGGGAGTTAGTCAACAAAGATTAATTTAATTATGTTCTAGATATTATAGAAAGTAATGACTGTTCATATTAACCTTGTCAACACTTGGTGTCATTAAATCATTTACTTATGTGTAACTGAAAACCCCTTCTCCATCTGTAAAGAGCACTTATTTCCTAGAACCCAACATTCTCATCGTCACCCCCCCCTCTCTCTCTTTCTCTCTCTCTTACTTTTTTTACTGCATCTAAATATGAAAACTTGCAAATAATAATTTACTCGAATGTTATGGATGTATATTTTGGCAACTTATCTTCATTTAAACATGTTTTGGTTGACTTGACAAAATCCAACAGAGAGTCTGTAAGGTGATCGATACTGACTTGGCAGTTTGGCTGCACTGGCTTTTCATGTTGGTTTTTATCCTTGTTGTTTTAAATATCTAATTTTTTATCTTTTAATATATTACTTTATAAATGTCCGTAACTCGTATTTGTAACTCGTACTTGATTTCATTCTAATTTTTTAGTCTATATAATTTCTTTTATTTGTTACACATATTGTCAATCCCCCTTGGATGTCTATCATGTTTTGAAATCTTATCAATCCCATTCTGAGGGATCATTGGCCTCCCCTGTCACACACCTTACATTTGATATTTGTGTATTTTTGAATATATCAAAAGCAAGGAACAAAAGTCCAAACCAATGTTGCTTATAATTGAATATTTAGATAAACAATAAAAATGCAGATTTGCTTAAATTTAAAATTAAATTTAAAAATTTCTGGCATTGAAATGTACAGCCCAGCCAATTTCAATCAGTTTCTACCACTTTTCACGTTGGTTTTTATCCCTGTTGTCTTTCAATATGACACATTTCAATAGCAGTAGGTTTGTTAAGAAAGGTGAAATTCTGTGTGAATCTGAACATAAAAACTTCAAAATTGATGAACTTTCCACATATTTTCATCTTAACAAATAACTTCCTCTTCTAATTAAATTCATATTTAATTGAGTTGAAATTATGGTCTGAATAAAATTACAATGAATGACTAATGCATTTAGTGTGTTGTTTTCTAAAAAATTCATTTTGCATTCATCTATTCAACATTTTGCGATGAATAAATTGTCGGCTAAATTACATGAAAATTAAAATAATACTAACATCTCTTTTTAACAGATATATAATTACAAAGTTGCACAAATTTATCTTGAAATACTAAAGAGTAAATTTATTGAATAAAATAGCCATTGGCTTTAACCACAGTCTCCAGACAACTTCAAAATCTCTTGTTTTTCATCTGAACAGCCTCTTTGTTTAAATTGATCAATGCTGCTATAATCGTTGCCTTTGGTTCATCTTTGGTATTACAACGGAGTGTTGTTGGTCTCTCACTGAACTGCACCCTACATATAGTAAACAAAGGGCTTGCAGTCTGAGGAGTTAGGTGATATGGGCTCAGAAATTGTCTGACAGACATGACCAAGTCGTTCATAATTTCTACTCTAACAGCTTCTTTTCTCTCATTTCCTGTCTGTGGAATTCCCTTCGATATACTTGCTTCCCTGACAGCTACAATCTCCCGGAATTTAAATATAAGTTCAATAGACATCTCCTATCTCACTAACTTGCATTCTTTCTCTCAATGTCTTTTTTCATCGACTCCACCCCCATTACACTGGTATTCTCATTCATCTGTTACCCTCCTCTTGACATCCCCTATAACTAACCCTCTTTCTCACCACTTCCCCCTATGTTACTCCCTGCACAATAGTGGCAGTTAAACTGCCTTGCTTGGGGTGAAATGATTAAAACATACATATATATAGACATATGATGTCTATTTTTATAATAATTCTTTCTAGTTCTCTCATTAGCTTCTTGACGTTAGGTTGAAATTCATTGGGGAAGGTGCAGTAGATTTTTCCTATTCAAGTACTTTCTTAGGAGTGAATTACAAAGACAAAATTATTGTAACTGTGATCATTTGTGATGGTGATTTTTGAAAACAGACATTAACATGCTCTGATATAATTATCTGAAAATGTTATGCTGTCTTTGCAAACAAGCATCTCAATGTAAGGAAGCTAACCAGAGATGATAGAAATGCTAAATGGTACAGTCAAATGCATTTTCAAATGTTGCTGCTACACTTGTAATAAATTTTGTCAAGTGTTGGTTGGTTACTTTTGATAGAGAGATTTTTGAGAATTCTGAAGTTTTTCTTTATTAGTTTCATGGTGTAGTATATTAGTGTTGTCAATAAGTATTTTTCTGTATTACAAAGGGGGACAGGAATATGTTTTTAGATGCTGTGCAATAGAACTTGTATCTGATAAATAGAGTTTAAGACATCTTGATAATGTTCTGGTTGTCAAAAACATATATACTTACTTTTTTGTCAGAGATATAATCTCCCAAATGGATGTTTAAACTGATATACAATGTTGGTCTTTCCAAAGCACTAAATGGTGGAGAAGGGTTATTATGTATGGTTTAGTTGGTTGAGTTAAATTTAGTATAGTTTATAAGTAGTTATATATTTTTAGTGGACTCAGTGGGCAATATATTAGTACATATGAATTTTCTTTAGGATTTTTTTTATCTATATATATATTGCCACTACTTCTTAAGAAATTGTATTGTTTACATTAGGATATAAAACACAGTAGACATAAATGCTTTAAGAGTTTGAAAGATTTCCATTTATGAGGCACTATTCTACTTTAATCATTGACACATTCCACAACCAAGATGGTTTACAGCATGCTCAATCTTATGATGGTTTTTCTTTGAATAGATGGACGCTTTAATCCTGCTGGAGAGTTCATACTTTCTTTTTTAATGAGATTTATTCTATAAATAAATTCTATCATGACTTCTGCTTCAATGAACTTAACTCACTGGTGTCCCCTATATGTGAATTTACTCAAGCCACAAGATTAGCAACTAGGTCCCACCCTTTTACTGTGAAATCGATAAAATGTAAACTAAAAATTTTACTCCAGCAGCTCACACTTCCCACCTGTGGAATTCCCTTCCATTTACTTGCTTCCCCAACAGCTACAATCTCCAAGAATTTAAATGTAAAGTCAATAGTCATCTCCTATCTCACTAACCTGCATCCTCTCTCTCATGCTCCTTTCTCTGTCCATTCCACTGTCATCAGTATTCTTATCCTTCTCTTACCCACTTCCTGACACCTTCTATAACCTGTCACTCTTTCTCATAACTTTCCTCCTATGTAACTTCCTGTGCACCAGTGGCAGTCAACTGCCTTGATTAGGGCAATATGATTACAAAAAAAAATGTAGCCTGGTAGAAGAAAATAAATAAATGTTCTAAAAAATACTTATATAGAGAAAGAAGAACCAACAGTTTTACAATTCCGAGTTCTCTGGAATTTACTTTTTTTAAAAAAGGTTCTTAATACAATAAATATTGTAGAGCATAATATAAACATATAATTAAATTTGTTTTTTAATCAAAAATACATTGTGACATGGAAATTTCCATGTTTCGAGATTTCTATTTCCTCATCAGGCAAGGTTAGATCATAATTGTGAAAATGATTTTTATTTAAATATAAAAAAGAATACACTTGTTATTTCTAGATATGGAAAGGCATAAGAATTTATGTGTGTGTTTTATCTCTTTCCATATCTATAAATAACAAACGTATTGTTTCTTATATTCAAATGAAAATCATTTTCACAACTATGATCCAACATTGCCTGATGACAAGATAGAAATCTCAAAACAGAAATTTCCATGTCACAATGTATTTTTAATTCAAAAACAAATTTAATTGTATGATTATACATACATATGTGTGTGTGTGTGTGTGTGTGGAAACAAATGCTTCCTCAGGTGTGTCAGACTTAAAAAGTGATGGGCTTTATTCTGTCATGCTGATTCATAACACATTGTAATGGCAATATTACCCATTTCTCTACAAGGAATCATTGATGGAGCAGCCATTACTGCTTTTTGGTTAAAATTTATAAAATCTGGTCAAAATTTATGGAATCTTTTTATTAAAACATTTTTCAGGTTTCCCAAGTTCAGTAGCTATTATTGCTCTTGCCAATATTGATGAAAGTTTCTTTTAACCTTTTATTTGAAGTAGTATGGAATGTCAACAGCTTGATTATAATATTATTTTCTATTCACGCTACATGTGCTATCCATTTTAGTTGTTGCTGCTATTGATAGTTCTCAAATGATATGGTTGTTAGACAAGGTTTTTTGTTTGTGAGAAAGTTTCAATTGACCAAAGCTGATTAGCCTTTAAAGATTAAAGAACCTAATCTACCATTCTATTTAATTGATACTTGAGGCATAAAAATAGATTCTTACCTTCTTCCAAGAGCATTAGTGTAAGGTCACTGGTTTAATGATAGGTGTGAATTTGACCCTTTTCACTATTTAAATTGCTATACACTCATAAAATTTTTAAAAAATGTCTACTTATTATTTACTCATAATCTATTCTTTTTTTTATCTGACAAATAAGAC
Source organism: Ascarosepion bandense (assembly GCA_037127315.1). NCBI lineage: Eukaryota > Metazoa > Mollusca > Cephalopoda > Sepiida > Sepiidae > Ascarosepion > Ascarosepion bandense. Next base: position 8,105 of record JBBBDQ010030886.1, on the reverse strand, counting down.
TTAAATAAGAATTAAAACTTTTATATTTCTTTCATTGCCAGTTTGATATGACAGTTCTTTTGTGGAAATAGAGATTTATAAAAGTTATTTTTTGTTCCTTATATATTTTCATTGGATTGAATTTGAATATTCCCTTTACTTATTTGTAATATTATCTCTAGCATATCTCATATTTCATATATAATTGTCATGTATTTGTATATCATATCCATGTATATATGAGAAAGAATAATATGAAATTTTATGAATATGATACACATAAAGTACTTTACATACACATCTATCTATCTATCTATCTATCTATCTATCTATCTATCTATCTATCTATCTATCTATCTATCTTATCTTATCTCATCCTGTCTATTATCTATCTATCTATCTATCTATCAGGCTTTTCATATTCTTTTTATCTATCTATCTATCTATCTATTTTATCTCATCCTGTTCATTATCTATCTATCTATCTATCTATCTATCTATCTATCTATCTATCTATCTATTTTATCTTTTCATCCTGTTCTTATCATTATCTATCTATCTATCTATCTATCTATCTATCTATCTATCTATCAGGCTTTTCTATCATTCTTTTTATCTATCTATCTATCTATCTATCTATCTATCTATCTATCTATCTATTAGGTTTTTCATATTCTTTTTATCTATCTATCTATCTATCTATCTATCTATCTATCTATCTATCTATCAGGCTTTTCATATTCTTTTTATCTATCTATCTATCTATCTATCTATCTATCTATTTTATCTCATCCTGTTCATTATCTATCTATCTATCTATCTATCTATCTATCTATCTATCTATTAGGCTTTTCATATTCTTTTTATCTATCTATCTATCTATCTATCTATCTATCTATCTATTAGGCTTTTCATATTCTTTTTATCTATCTATCTATCTATCTATCTATCTATCTATCTATCTATTTTATCTCATCCTGTTCATTATCTATCTATCTATCTATCTATCTATCTATCTATCTATCTATCTATTTTATCTCATCCTGTTCTATTATCTATCTATCTATCTATCTATCTATCTATCTATTTTATCTCATCCTGTTCATTATCTATCTATCTATCTATCTATCTATCTATTTTATCTCATGCTGTTCATTATCTATCTATCTCAGTCTGTTCATATCTATCTATCTATCTATCTATCTATCTATCTATCTATCTATCTATCTATCTATCTATCTATCTATCTCAGTCTGTTCATATCTATCTATCTATCTATCTATCTATCTATCTATCTATCTATCTATCTATCTATATTTTCTCATCCTGTTCATTATCTATCTATCTATCTATCTATCTATCTATTTTATCTCATCCTGTTCATTATCTATCTATCTATCTATCTATCTATCTATCTATCTATCTATCTATCTATCTATTTTATCTCATCCTGTTCATTATCTATCTATCTCAGTCTGTTCATATCTATCTATCTATCTATCTATCTATCTATCTATCTATCTCAGTCTGTTCATATCTATCTATCTATCTATCTATCTATCTATTTTATCTCATCCTGTTCATTATCTATCTATCTATCTATCTATCTATCTATCTACACACACACACACACACACACACTAATGCATTATGTGATATTAGATGAATGACATAGCAAGAGATGCCACACATCTTAGCATTAAATGTCATATAATTTGGGCGTTGCCCACCACTGAGGAATTTAGTGTAAACCAAAAGAATTGTCCCTACATACATACATGCATAAATATCTACAAAAGCAACAACAAAATAAAAGCATAAATGCCAATTGTTTGTAATGTAGACAATGAAGATGTACACCATTATCTAAAAATACACACAGGAGTATACACACAGTGTGTATCTCTCTCTGGATGCACTATTATATATAAATACACACACAAGTATACACACAGTGTGTATCTCTCTCTTGATGCACTAATATCTAAAAATACACAGGAGTATACACACAGTGTGTATCTCTCTCTGGATGCCCTATTATATATATATATATATATATATATATATATAAACAGAAGTATACACACAGTGTGTATCTCTCTCTGGATGCACTATTATATATAAATACACACAGGAGTATACACACAGTGTGTATCTCTCTCTGGATGCACTATTATATATAAATACACACAGGAGTATACACACAGTGTGTATCTCTCTCTGGATGCACTATTATATATAAATACACACAGGAGTATACACACAGTGTGTATCTCTCTCTGGATGCACTATTATATATAAATACGCACAGGAGTATACACACAGTGTGTATCTCTCTTGATGCACTATTATATATAAATACACACAGGATTATACACACAGTGTGTATCTCTCTCTGGATGTACTATTACATATAAATACACACAGGAGTATACACACAGTGCGTATCTCTCTCTTGATGCACTATTATCTAAAAATACACACAGGAGTATACACACAGTGTGTATCTCTCTGGATGCACTATTATATATAAATACGCACAGGAGTATACACACAGTGTGTATCTCTCTCTGGATGCACTATTATATATAAATACACACACGAGTATACACACAGTGTGTATCTCTCTCTGGATGCGCTAATATCTAAAAATATACCGGAGTATACACACAGTGTGTATCTCTCTCTGGATGCCCTAATATATATATATATATATATATATATATATATATATATATATATATATAAACAGGAGTATACACACAGTGTGTATCTCTCTCTGGATTCACTATTATATATAAATACACACAGGAGTATACACACAGTGTGTATCTCTCTCTGGATGCACTATTATATATAAATACACACAGGAGTATACACACAGTGTGTATCTCTCTCTGGATGCACTATTATATATAAATAAAAATAGGAGTATACACACAGTGTGTATCTCTCTCTGGATGCACAAGCACTAATTTATGCTTTTAAGAATTTAAATAATACAAGGTGCGATGAGTAAATTGTTGTCATTTTAATTTTATGCATGCGCATTGTTTTTTATTTTGTTGGCTACCTAATATAGCAAGGTCAGTTAGGCACCACCCTCTCTGACAAAAAAAAGCACCATGACACAATTCACTCCACCAGAAATTTGGAAATATCATGCTGTAGTGTTGGCATTCACACCAGTAGCCATAACACAAACATTTGTGAGTGTTTGGGTGTCAATCTCAGGACAGTGCAAAGGATTCAGAAACATTTGGGTGAGTCTACTGGTGATTATGAAGGTGTATAGCATGATCACTGGAAGTAGTGATGTTATGCCATCATTCATCTTTCCACAGAACCTTACACTCAACATGGAGGCCTACATGAAGTGTCTTAAGAAAGTTGGGCGGCCCTGGGTCAAGAGGGTGGCTGCTGGAAGACTCTATGTCTGGCAATAGGACTCTGCACAAGCAGGACAACTTGGTCATGTCTGTCAGACAATTTCGGAGCCCATATCACCTAACTCCTCAGACTGCAAGCCCTTTGTTTACTATATGTAGGGTGCAGTTCAGTGAGAGACCAACAAAACTCCTTTGTAACACCAAAGATGAACCAAAGGCAACGATTATGGCAGCATTGATCAATTTAAACAAAGAGGCTGTTCAGATGAAATACAGGAGATTCTAAAGTTGTCTAGAGACTGTGGTTAAAGCCAATGGCTATTTTATTCAATAAATTTACTCTTTAGTATTTCAAGATAAATTTGTGCAACTTTGTAATTATATATCTGTTAAAAAGAGATGTTAGTATTATTTTAATTTTCATGTAATTTAGCCGACAATTTATTCATCGCAAAATGTTGAATAGATGAATGCAAAATGAATTTTTTAGAAAACAACACACTAAATGCATTAGTCATTCATTGTAATTTTATTCAGACTATAATTTCAACTCAATTAAATTTGGATTTAATTAGAAGAGGAAGTTATTTGTTAAGATGAAAATATGTGGAAAGTTCATCAATTTTGAAGTTTTTATGTTCAGATTCACACAGAATTTCACCTTTCTTAACAAACCTACTGCTATTGAAATGTGTCATATTGAAAGACAACAGGGATAAAAACCAACGGGAAAAGTGGTAGAAACTGAATGAAATTGACTGGGCTGTACATTTCAATGCCAGAAATTTTAAATTTAATTTTAAATTTAAGCAAATCTGCATTTTTATTGTTTATCTAAATATTCAATTATAAGCAACATTGGTTTGGACTTTTGTTCCTTGCTTTTGATATATTCAAAAATACACAAATATCAAATGTAAGGTGTGTGACAGGGGAGGCCAATGATCCCTCAGAATGGGATTGATAAGATTTCAAAACATGATAGACATCCAAGGGGGATTGACAATATGTGTAACAAATAAAAGAAATTATATAGACTAAAAAATTAGAATGAAATCAAGTACGAGTTACAAATACGAGTTACGGACATTTATAAAGTAATATATTAAAAGATAATGAAAATATTCACTAGAAATTTTGAAATGACATAATTCTTAAGAGTAATTTCTAAAGAATATTACAATAATGCAGTTAATAAGGAAGTAATGGATTTTTTTTATTAATCTGACAAATTTTGTCACTTTAAATGTTATTTTAGTGGGTACTCATATTTGAGTAGAGACTGTTTATTTATTAAACAGTATATTTCTTTATTATCATCTACGTATCTGTCTATGTAAATTTGTTCATATCTATCTATCTATCTATATATATATATATAGTCATCCACAGACAGATCTGTTTTGCTGTATCACAGCTCATCAGTACGGTTAGACTCCGATTGCTTTTAACCCAGGATTGAAACCTGACCGAATTGGCATCAGTCAGAGATTCTACCTCTGGTCTATGGGCGCTCGGTAGAAGAAGGCAGACATATATATATATATATATATATATATATTAATAATATTAAAATTAATAAGATCAGGCAGTTATGATAATAGTCTAATTGACTGATCATCCTGATTTTAATATTTAAAACCTTTTCATGTTATCACATTTTTCTTTAAATACATATTGAATTATTAATTTATATTAATTAGATGAAATCTTATATATATATATATGTACATATATATATATATATAAGATTTTATCTAATTAATATAAATTAATAATTCAATACAAAGATCTCAATGGATATTATCCAAAGCAAATATAATTATATGCTGAGTTTTCTTCTCAATATATATTCCCTTCCATTTACTTGTTTCCCTGAAAGCTACAATCTCTAAAAATTTAAATACAACATCAATTGCCATCTTCTATCTTCTTGAATCCCATTCATCTTTTATCCTTTCCTCAATATCCCCTGTACTCAGTCTTTTCTCTCACTCTTACCCCATGCACACTAGTGGCAGTCCCACCTTGCTTGGGGTGAAATGATTAAAATATATATGCTTCCCTGATAGCTACAATCTCTACAAATTTAAATCCAACATCAATTGCCATCTTCTATCTTCTTGAATCCCATTCATCTTTTAGCCTTTCCTCAATATCCCCTGTACTCAGTCTTTCTCTCACTCTTACCCCATGCACACTAGTGGCAGTCCCACCTTGATTGGGGTGAAATGATTCAAATATATATGCTTCCCTGATAGCTACAATCTCTACAAATTTAAATACAACATCAATTGCCATCTTCTATCTTCTTGAATCCCATTCATCTTTTATCCTTTCCTCAATATCCCCTGTACTCAGTCTTTTCTCTCACTCTTACCCCATGCACACTAGTGGCAGTCCCACCTTGCTTGGGGTGAAATGATTCAAATATATATGCTTCCCTGATAGCTACAATCTCTACAAATTTAAATACAACATCAATTGCCATCTTCTATCTTCTTGAATCTCATTCATCTTTTATCCTTTCCTCAATATCCCCTGTACTCAGTCTTTTCTCTCACTCTTACCCCATGCACACTAGTGGCAGTCCCACCTTGCTTGGGGTGAAATGATTCAAATCTATATGCTTCCCTGATAGCTACAATCTCCAAAAATTTAAATCCAACATCAATTGCCATCTTCTATCTTCTTGAATCCCATTCATCTTTTATCCTTTCCTCAATATCCCCTGTACTCAGTCTTTTCTCTCACTCTTACCCCATGCACACTAGTGGCTGTCTCACCTTACTTGGGGTCAAATGATTAGAAAAAATAATATATCTATTCAGTGTTGGTCTACTAAAATAAAATGGGATATGACAATATTATTTTTTAAATCTCTCAGAACAATATTTTTTACAGAAATAAACCTGTATTTGTCTATACTTTTGAGATTTACACTATTTACATTGTTTGGACTATTGTCTTTACCTTTATTCTCATTACCATGACGTTTCAGCTGTTGTATGATCCAGCCTTCTTCAGGTGCTAGGAACTTTTAATCAAACTCTTTATTATGATTACTGGGATATAGAATGAGAATGATGTATCCGATTTTTTTTTTCTTTTTTAATCATTTCACAGCGAGCAAGGCAGAAATGCCACTGATGTGCAGGGGGCTACATAACTATAAAAAGATTAATTAGAAAAGAGTGAGGAGTACAAACTAGTTAGAAAGGAACAATAGAAAGCTGAGAATGCAGGTGCGATGACAGATACATAGGTGGAGAGAAAGGGAAGGTTATACGGGGGTGGGGAGAGAGCTAGAGTCCAGTAAATGAGTATTGACTTTGCATTTAAATTTCTGGAGGTTGTAGCCGTCAGGAAAGCAAGAATATGGGAGCAAGATTGATTGTAATAATTTCAGTTCAAAATTCCTTACACCTAAAGAAGGCAGGAGCATACAATGAGGAAAGCGTCATAATAATGGCAATAAGGATGAGGACAATAGTCCAAACAATGTACATAAAAATAAACCTTTAATTTCTTTTTCCTTTTTTTTTTTATTTGCAGCTCGTATTGGCCATACAAAACTCAGGAAGCAAGACGTTGAAGAAATGCTCAGCAAGACTCCAAGCAAAAGTAAGGCCCCAACTGACCTCTTCCGATCATTGCACAGCCAGGGTGAGTATTAATAAACAATGTTTATTTTTTTTAAGATAATTAAAAGAATATGATAACTTTTGTCCTTTTCTCAGTTGGTTTGGCAATCAGTCTACCACAAAACATAATGGCAACCAACTGCAGGAAAATTTTCTGCCAGTCATTCATGTCTCTGTTGCGGCATGATCATCCAAGTGGATATCACATATGGCACCTGACTGACTAGTAAAAATAATAATTTTAATTATTTTTTAAAATAATCATAATCTTCATTTTTAGATTTTTTGTTTTGTTATTCGCAAATAATATTCAATGCAAGATTAATCATTTACAAAATAACTTATCTTCAATTGTTTTAATTAATTTTTAAATATTTTAAAAAGATATAATACATGCTTATATTATAAAAATAAACTATATGTATGTATTTATTACAGCCTCTTAATTTCTGTTATCTTTTATTTTTTGTCCTCAATACACCAGCACTCTCCTCAGTATTATTTAATTATTTTGTACTCATTGAGTTTTCTTACAAATGGTATTTGGTAGCTTACATTTGAGATCAAGTGACAGTAAGTTTCCTCAATATTCCAGCACTCTCCTTAGTATTCTTTATTATTATTTTGTACTTATTTGAGTTTCCTTATAAATAGTTTCTGGTGACTTTCACTGGAGATCAAGTGACAGTAAGTTTCCTCAGTACTCCAGCACTTTCCTCAGTATTATTTTTTATTCATTGAGTTTTCTTACAAATGACTTTCATTGGAGATCAATTTGTCAGTCAGTTTCCTTAATACTCCAGCACTCTTTTCAGTATTCTTTATTAGTATTAACATATTTAGTGTTGTCTTTCTCCTAGACTAGTTGCCGCCAAAAACTTACTAGTAAACTGGTGGTTGAGAAGTTGGTTTTAAATCCAAAGTTGTCTTTCTCCTAAACTTGTTTCCATTCAAAGCTAGAATATTCAATCTACCATACTATTAAACTCATAGCTGAATCACTTGCTATATTTGCAGGTAGAAAAGTTGAATCCAGGTATTGAAGTAGACAGTTTTTTCTCATGAAAATGTATTTTACACCTTTATATATCTA
>JBBBDQ010030885.1:0-10308 GCA_037127315.1 Ascarosepion bandense | reverse complement strand
ATATATATATATATAAAGGTTTTGGTCATAATTAAATTAGCCCAGTACTCAGTTGTTTAAAAAGTGTTCAATACATTTATATCATAGAGCTTTGAATATTTTTTATTTGGAAATGAGTTATTTCCACAACATAGGTTTCAACCTTCCAGTATCTTCAGGTGATTTATAATAGATGGTTTTTCAATAATTTTTGAAATGTGCAACAGGGATTTTTATGAATGTGTGGAATTTTTAAAACTTCTGAAAATTTTCAAAATTAGGGAGGACTTACTTAAGGATCCTAAAAACAGTTTCATCCAGGTTTGTATGATCCTAAGATGTATTTATAGGTGGGATTCCATCTGGACATCGCTTCTGATCTTTCTTTTAGTAATTGTTTTTATTTTGGAAACAATATAATGGCTAACTTTTCTTCTTGGAACAATCTACAGCCATCACTACCGTTGTAAGGTTTGGCTTTTTTTACTATATTCTATATTGTAATAGGGTCTTTCATAAAAATCCCTGTTTTACATTTGAAAATCATTGTAAAATCAGTTATTATAAATAGCATAAAGATACCAAAAGGTTGAAACTTAGGTTGTGGAAATAACTTATTTCCAAATTATATATATATAGGCCAGTTAACATAATTCATACAGTTTAAAAAATTAAAATGGGACAGCTACTCAAATATGGGTATCCCCTAAAAATAATGTTTGAGGTAATATATATGTATAATAATATGTGTGTGTATGCATATATTTACACACACACACACACACGCACACAATTAAGAGCAAATTGGAGTAACAATTCACAGTTCATAGCATTTGCTTTTTAAAAGTGTGCAATACAAAGTAGAGCAATATATCATTATAATATTTTTATTATAATTGATTATATCAAAAACATATTTGTACTATCATGTTTCAATAATATGAATTGTACTTTGTCAGGCGATAATTGGTTACTAAATATTGCTTGAAGTACAATTCATTGTCCTAAAACAAGATAGCTTTTGCACAGTGATGTAAAATGTTTTTAGTATAATCCCCTAAAAAAATATTAAAATAATATATTTGTGAAATGGTTTTGTGAAACATTTTATTCATTAGAACTTCATTTATTAGACTGGGTTTGTTGATAATGTTATGACTACACATGCTCACAAATCAGATGTCGGTAGTTTAAAAATTTAGAAAGTTTTTTTTTTTTCTGCAGTTTATCTATATTTTTTACTTCTTTGTATCATCGTTGTTTTTAAATATCTTACGTTGAGCTGTTTTCTCTTCTCTCTTTTTTTTTTTTTTTTAAATTGGAGTAGATAGACTAAACTATTGCCCAGTTCACACTCCACCCACGTCTATTGAACAGGTGAAGAGGCTCATCCCTTGTTTCCTGTTTAGGATGCAGTTTCCGGTTTTCTCTTTTCCAATCTTCTCACTATTACATAGCCCCCTGCACGCCAATGGCGTTACCGCCTTGCTCGGGCTGATATGATTAAAAAAAATCCAGAAAATCTACCAGGGAATGATGAAACATAAGAACCAGGATTCAAATTTGCATCCAGCTTCGTATAATTTCTTACATCTTTCGCAATTTTTCAAAATATAAACGTCTGCTCTGCTTTCATGTTTGAAGCTAAACAAAGACAATTTATTTACAAAATTTTATGAAACCTGTCATGAAATGGATTAAATAGAAGTCAGTCAGTTAGTTAAGTGCCATACGTGATACACGCTTGGGCGATCATGTCTCGAAAGTGACATGACTGACTGGGCAGAAGATTATCCCGCAGTAGGTTGCCATTACTTTCTGTGTACATGACATGGATGTTCAAAGGAAAACATATTTGGGATCTACGCAAGGCATTTTTAAAGCAGATGGAATTGTCACAAATGTACATTTAAATTGGTACAATTTTTGAGGTTTTTCCAAACTAGCTAGCCCCATGTGAAAATTAAATCTTAAAAATAGAAAAGACTCTGGTATAACTTGGTGTATAGTGAAAATAGTCAAACCATACAAAGTATGCAGATTGTGCCAGGAGGAAAAGTTAGCCATTATATTGTTCCCAGAATAAAAAAAAAATAACTAAATGAAAGATCAAAAATAATGTTCAGATGTAATTACTCCTATAAATACATACTTGTGTGTGTGTGTGTGTGTGTAATATATATAAATTCCAAATTTTACATACATTGAATAGCTCTTTCAGTGAGAAAAATCTCACATCTTCAGCAATGATCAAAAACAAATTTTTTTTTTATTTCAAATATGGTACAAAAACTCACATACCGGTAAGAGCCCAAAAACATATCCACACACAGGAAGTTTATGTATTTAAAAATAAAAAAATGAGAATAGAAAAAAGGGAATTTAAGAAAGAAAGAAAAAATTTTGAAAATTTGTCATCCAGATTAGATACCAAGGGGCAGAAAAAGGGATCCAATCCTCAATATTAGAAGAAAACATTTAGATTGCATCTGTATTAAAGAAGCAAAAAACCAAAAATTCAAAATTTAATGTAGAATTCAAAGTTTATTTAATGTAATGTACATATTTGGCTCTGTAAATAGATAATACTATTTACATCAAGCCTCCCACCTGGATCATTTTTAATATTAATAAAATTAATATTAATAGGATCTGGTATTTGGGATTTTACCTACACACTTTCCCTTTTTTAGATTTTATATATATATATATATATATATATATATATATATTTTTTAATCATCTCCCCCCAAGCAAGGCATTCCACTGCCACTATTGCGCATGGGGCTACATAGGAGAAGGTAAAGAGAAGGAGTGGTTAGACATAGGGAATGTCAGGAGCAAGGTGACAGATGAGTAAGGATACTGAGGATGAGGGTTGGGCAGATGGGAAGAGTGTTTGATAGAATGGGAGCAGGTTAGTGTGTTAGGAGGTGTCTATTGACCTTACATTTAAACTCCTGGAGATTGTAGCCGTTGGGGAAGCAATCATTTGGAAGAGAATTCCACAGTTGGGAAGTGCGAGGAAAGAAACTGTTGGAGTAGAAGTTACGGCTGCATTTTATCAGTTTCACTGTAAAAGGGTGGGATCTAGTTGCTAATCTAGTATCTTGTTCAAATTCATATTTAGGGGGCACTAGTGATCTAAGTTCATCGGAGCAGAAGCCGTGAAAGTATTTATAGAAGAGTCACAGGGAAGCCACGTCGCGCCGGTGGGAGAGAGACTGCAGACGGTCTGCCAAGTCAGTATCTATCACATTACAGACCCTCCTCTGAACCTTATCGAGAAGCCCGAGGAGAACAGCAGGGGCACCCAACCAGATATAGCAGCAGTATTCAATGCACGGGCGTATGGTAGATTTATAAATGTGCAGGATAGATTCAGACGGAAAAAAACTTCCTGGCCCTACACAGAGAACCGACTTTCATAGCAGCGGATTTAGCAATGGATTCGATATAGTCATTCCATTTGAGGTCCGCTGAAAGTGTGAGACCAAGGAGGCATAGTGTTTTACTCTCTGGGAGGCAAGCCTGGTCCATGCTAATGGGAGGTAGGTGAGATTGTCGATGATGGTTAATTGAGAGTAGCTTCGTTTTAGAAGCATTAAAATTTACTAGCCATTTCTTACCCCAGTCCAATATGGATTGGAGGTCTTTTTCAATCTCAGCTGCTAGGTTAGCTTTGATGCCTACACCAGATTTTTGTTGGAGGCGAGAGTAAACTGTGGTGTCATCGGCGTACAAACTTACTTGGGCTCTTATGGAATCGGGGAGATCATTAATATATATCAGGAAGAGTGTAGGACCTAAGATGGAGCCTTGGGGGACACCTGCGTTTGTATGGTAGTTCTGGGAGGCATGTCCGTTTAATACCACCTTCATTGTGCGGTTAGAGAGGAATGACTGGATTAGTTGAAACAAATGTCCAGTTATACCATAGCTCCGCAGTTTACATAGAAGGCCAGAATGCCAAACTCTGTCAAACGCCTTAGATATATCCAATGCAATGGTTCGGGCTTCATCATTCCTGTTGAGTGCCTGGTATATGTATTCGGTGATGGTCGTTAGCATATCAGCAGTAGACCTGGTGAAGCGGAAACCATATTGCTTGTCCGAGAGGAGCCTGTGTGCTGTGAGATGCTGAACGACTTCGGCGTTGATAATGGCTTCGAACACTTTGCCAAAGATCGGAAGAAGGCTGATAGGGCAGTAATTTGCAGGGTCCGAGGGTTCTCCAGTGTTTTTAAATATAGGAACTACAGAGGAAGATTTCCAACAGGCAGGAAAGCAGGAAGCAGAAATAAATAAGTATATATATATATATATATATATATATATATATATAACAACATTGAGTATTGGTGTTAATAAAATAATGCTTCATGCAATGCAACAATCCTATTAAGTATCAGTCAGTTAAGTGTCATACGTGATATAGGGGGGGTTTGGGGGATCATGTCTCTAAAGAGACATGACTGACTGGGAGGGCAGATGATTATCCCACAGTAAGTTGCCATTGCTTTCTGCAGTAGACTACTTGCCAGCCAAGGATATAGAACCCAATCTGTCCTGTTATTTGACTCATAGCTAAAGGGGAAAGAGATGTATTATATTATTAAGTAGTAATTAGTGGGGGATCAGTTTCTTACTTCATAACAATAGAAAACCGATCCCCCACTTTATGACCAGTAGAAGCCTTAATCATGATTCCAACTATTATATTCAGTCAGTCAGTTAAGTGCCATATGTGATACATGCTTTGGGCGATCATGTCTTGAAAGAGACATGACTGACTGAGCAGAAGATTATCCCACAGTAGGTTGCCATTGCTTTCTGTGGTAGACTGGTTGAGTAGACACCTTTCATGCCACCTATCCAATAGTAATAGTTCAATAAAATCATTATTAACTCATAATTTACAAGAACCTTTAGGAAAAAAGTTTTGGATGAAAATACAAAAATACTATTAATATAACAATATCAAAGGCACCTTGCTATGATAGAGACACTATATATCAAGCAATTTTTTCTCACTATTAACCTTACATTATTTAACAGTGAAAATCCAGCTTCGAAAGATTTAACAAATAAACAGACATTCACATGATGCCTAGTCACGTGCATCACATGATAGCTGTAAAAAACTTTCTTTTCAAAAACACAAAAATTACATCACAGTCAAACATGAGGGCATAATAACATTGAAAAAATAACATTCTTGAAAATGGCCAGTGAAATGGTTGAAAGTCCTTGGAAAATCGAAAATTATGGCACATTTTTCCTTATCTCCAGTTAAAAGGAAACATGTAAGAATATTGGAAAAATCCTTGCTGTTTTCTAATAGATGCTGTTCCCAGAGCTGGTTGCATGGAGTTTCAGATGGTAACACATCCATAAGGAAGTATTATAAGCAAGCTTGAAATTCAGTGTATGTCATTTTGCTTTGTTTTTCATAGTGTTAGACATGTCAGATTTCAAGCTAATGAAAGTGTATTTGTGTGGAATGTTACTGCACTACTTTATTAAAAAGAAATCTGCAGCTGAAGCACAGAGAACTCTTGTTGAGACTTACACTATGTTATGTCAGAAAAAAATAACCTGCAGAGATTGGTTTAGATGCTTAAAAAATAATGATTTGGATATTGAAAATGAAGAATGCTCTATTGCACCAAAAAAGTTTGAAGATAAAGAATTGGAGACATTACTTCATGAAGACTTATGACAGGCACAAGCTGAACTTGCAGAATCATTAGGAGTTGATCACAACATTTTTGAACCATTTGAAAGCATTAGGAATGATTAAAAAAAGCAAGGACATTGGGTGTCATATGAGTTGAAGCCAAGAGACATTGAACGGTATCTTGTCACATGTGAACAGCTGCTTCAACAACAGAAAAGAAAAGTTTGTTTTTGTTTTTTTTTTGTTTTTTTTGCATCATATCATAACCAGTGATGAAAAATGGATACACTACGATAACACTAAGTGTAGAAGATCATGTGGTAAGCCTGGAACAGTATTTGTGGCAAAGCTGAATATCCATGGTTTGAAGCTTCTGTTCTGCATTTGGTGGGATCGACTTGGTGTAGTTTATTATGAGCTGCTCAAACCGATTAAAACCATCATGGAAGATTTTCTTTTGACTACAACTGATACATTTGAGCTGAGCATTGAAGAAAAGCAGCTGCTATACAAGCAGAGGCATGACAAAGTGATTTTACAACATGACGACACTAGACCACATGTTGCAAAATGGGTGAAAGCCTACTTGGAAATGCTTATGGGAATTCCTACCCCACCCGCTCTATTCACTAGACATTGTCCCCATTCGATTATAACTTGTTCTGATTGATGGCATATAGCTGAGTAGCACTTTCATTCTTATGAACATGCCAAAAAATGGGTCGACTCATGGTTAATCTCAAAAGAAGTATCATTTTTCTAACATGGAATTCAAATGCTGCCAGAAAGATGAGAAAAAGTAGTGGCTGGAAATGAACAATACTTTTAGTCACATGTTTCTTACTAATCTTTGTTAATAAAACATTAATTTTTGTGAAAAATCAGTGAGAACTTATTCAAGGTTCTAATTATATGTATACACACACACACATATATATGCGTGTGTGTATATACATATACACACACATACATACATACACACACATATATATACTAGCAGTTTCTTCTTTTGTACTTCTCACTTGTGGAACTCTCTTCTGACTTCTTGCTTTCTAAAATTTAAGTGCAATGTCAATCATTATCTTCTGTTTTTTTTTTAATTCCTCATCTCTTATTTTTCCCTCTTAATAGTTTTTTCTCATATTTTCTCATACTCTTTGCAATTTAGTGGTTTAGTGGCTTTATTGCCTTGATTTTGGTAAAGTGATAAAAAGAGCAAATTTCATATCTTTCTCTCATATATATATGTGTGTGTGTATGTGTGTAGGGAGAGAGAGAATGATGACCTGTGAAGACGGAGGGGATAATCCAAAAAGAGTTTATCTAATTATTATAAATTATCAATTAGATAAAAATAGAGAGCTCAATGGCTATTATCCAGTGCAAATTTATTGAAAAGAAACTAAAAATTCAACACATAATTAAATGGTTATAAATCCAGAATTTAATTCAGCATTCTAAAAAAAATTGTTTACAATTGCCTTGTTCAGACCGTTTATTTAACAACAGTCTAAACAAAGCCATTATAAAATTATTTTTTTACATTGCTGAATTAAATTCTGGTTTTATAACCATTTAATTATGTGTTGAGTTCTCTCTCTCTCTCTCTCTCTCTCTCTTATTCTAATTCGGAAGATCAGCCAATTAGACTACCTTGGTTTCAACTTTCTGGTATCTTCAGGCATTTTATATTAACTGATTTTTCATACAAATGTCTACTGATTAAATTTGACTGTGACCGATAGTGTGTGTATATATTAACCAGCTATCTTCAAAATTTTAAATGCAACATCAATTGCCATCTTTTATTTACTTGATTCCCATCTATCTTTTACCTTTTCTTCAACATCCTAGGTACCTTGTTTGTTCATATATATATATATATATATATATATTTTAAAAGGCTCACTGTTACCACATACTCGACAAAAAGTTGGAAAGTAACATTTTGATCACAGACAGTTCATAGATATTTTAACTCTTGGCAAAAGTAACAAATGATATTCAAGTAAAACTATCATGCTTAATAGCTATTAATCTCTCTCTCTCTCTCTCTCTCTCTCTCTCTCTCTCTCAGAGTAATGGTTAAACAATTTTTGATATATGCACAGTGACAGGCTAAAATTGCTTGACCATGAAGTCTTTTCAAAATGTTTCTATGTTTGGTCTTTTCATCAGATTTTGAAAAGTGAACTTTTCAGCATCCCCCTCAGTCATATGTGGATACTTCCTAAGTTAAGCTTAATCTTTCACAGAAAACCAAATTCAGATAAGATTGCGTAGCATCAGTCAGATGAACAGGCCTGTTTTGAAAATCAGTTTTGCAAATCCTATCTTTTACCTGTTCTTATATACGCACAGACATACACAAATATGTAGATAATCTTTTTTTTTTTTCATCATCTGCTTTTCATCAGAAAGGTGGGTGTACCAGTAACTGTTTACTTACATTTTATTTACCTAAAGACAAGCTGTGCCACTTTTGACAGGTGACATAAAAAGGTGGGAAGAACCAGGACACAAACAGTGAACAGGTGTGTCAGGTGTGCCTTAATTAGCATAGCATTTACACACACACACACACACACACACACACACACACACACACACACACACACTTGAATAGATGTAGATGCATTTATTGTAAATGTGTGGTTGTATAATTGTATGTATATGTAATGTGTGTGTGTGTTCATGTGTGCACTGAATGTCTGAGTATATCAATACAGACACATACACAGTAAAGACAAAATAAATTGACATCTATTTCCAAATACAACTTTATTTGGTTTTTACTGCTTGGTTTGTGTATAAGATATAAGATCGAATATCTTGGGGTTAAAGAGCTTTTAAAGAAAATATGAACCCTTTTTTTTTTTTTTACAGAAGATTTTTTTTTTTCTGAAGATATTCCCCATTTTTCAATAAAAAGATGGTCTCTGCATATTCACTAGGATTCATGTTAGTAATGATTTTTCTATATGTGTTACTTTCTGGGATTATCAAGTTTTTTTTTTGGGGGGGGGGGGATATGACACAACTTTATCTTCTGTGGAATGAATACTTAATTCTTTTTAATGATGTAGATAGTTTTTTATGGCATCAAGGTCTCATCTTTTCACTGTCAAAATAATTAAATGTAACTGCCTCTTCTACTCTAACAGTTTCTTTTCTTGCGCTTCCTGTTTATGGAACTCCCTTCTATTTGCTTGCTTCTTTTATAGATACGATCTACAAAAGTTTAAATGCAATGTCAATTGCCATCTTCTATCTACTTGATTCCTATCTATCTCTTATCTTTTTATTTTTATTTTTTGATATCCCATGTACTTTGTTTTGTTTTGTTTTTTTCTTTCACTGTAATGCCCTGCACACTAGTGGTAGTCTTGCCTTGCTTGGGGTGAAATGATCATTTAAAAAAAAGGATATTTTGGTGGGGCCAAATAATTATTGATAAATATTATAAGGCTTTTCAGTCAAATAGATAAGTATTTTTCAAAATTTTTCTTTACTGATCTAGAATAGACATTGTTTTTGGAGTCTGTCTTTCGTGAATAGGATAACTTCTCTTGGCCAAATAATAAAATACATAACAGAAGAAGTGGAATTGATATTTTTTTCTCATTCATTATACTCATTTGGTTCACATAATGAGGATAGAGGGCTTTGAGAAACTGACACTGACTGGATATATTAGAGGAAGAAAGTAAAGTATAAAGTAATATACCTAAGAAGCTTGTTTAAATTGATAGCAGAAAATGAATAAGGAGAGATAGTAAGGCATCAAACATTACTTAGGAATGGAAACTCATGGAGAGACAGTCCTGACAGTAAAGTGCATCCAACAGCAAGGCCTCTGATTGAAAGTTTGTGAGGAACATGAAACCACTTCTTAATTGTTGTTGTTCCCAGACCCACCCTTACTGGGGGGGGGGGTAGTACCTGTTAGGGTTCCAGCTATGGGCAAATAGTTACCCCCCACTCCACAAACTTGGGTCAAAATACTATGAAAGTATAAAAATACACTTTTATAGAAATATATACCAAAAAATAGACT
Source organism: Ascarosepion bandense (assembly GCA_037127315.1). Lineage (NCBI taxonomy): Eukaryota > Metazoa > Mollusca > Cephalopoda > Sepiida > Sepiidae > Ascarosepion > Ascarosepion bandense. The sequence goes on along the minus strand of JBBBDQ010030885.1, from coordinate 592 downwards.
TTTATAGAAAAATATGCACTTTTAAAGAAAACATTATTATTACCCTAAAACATTTTTGAAGGAAAAAAAAATATTCTCAGCAAAACATTTTTGAATGTCAGTTTTCTGAAATAAAAAAAGATTAAAAACAGAATTTTCATTAAAATCTGACTAAATCAGCCTTCTCACGATAACCAAACATAAAAGAAAATACCTTAAAACCCTGCCTTTTTGGCATTACATAACCCACAGAAGTTGATATACCATTAAACAAAACTCACTGATGTAGAGCCATAATCTGAAAAGACATAGCATGTAAAAGCTTGTATGTGCTCACAAATATATGCTTTTGTATTTTTATGCATACAGGGTAGGATGGGTAAATTGCCACTAGTTGATATTTTTAATTTTACACATGAGTGCAGAGGATTTGGAAATAGTTGGATGAGTCAACGCATAGACTTTTATCAAGTGTCTTGAGGAGATAATGCTGCCCATGGTCAATAGGGTGGCTGCTGGAATACCCTATGTTTGGCAACAAGACTTTGCACCATGCCACACAAACAGGAGAACCATTTATGGCTGCCAAACAATTTTTACAACCACATAACCT
>JBBBDQ010030875.1:130000-327909 GCA_037127315.1 Ascarosepion bandense | reverse complement strand
ATAGGAACAGACTAGAATAGTTGATTTACTAAGCGTTGCTTAGATGTGGCGCAAGGCCGAAGGTAAGGATCGAACTGACTACTCAGTTGAAATAGGTTCTAGCGAGAAAAGCTTGCTAACCATTACACCAAGTCGGGATGGCCATAGATAGGGACAGACTAGGATATATATATATATATATATATATATATATATATATATATATATATATATATATATATATATATATATATATATATATATATCACCCCAAGCAAGGCGGTAACGCCACTGATGCGCAGGGGGCTACGTGGCTACGTAAGGGTAAAAAGAATGGAAAAGAGAAAGCCGGAAACCACATCCTAAACAGGAAACAAGGGATGAGTCTCTTCACCTGTTCAATAGATGTGGGTAGAGTGTGAACCGGGCGATAGTTTAGTCTATCTACTCCAATTGAAAAAAAATAGTAAAAAAGGAAAAGAGTGAAAAGATTGGAAAAGAGAAAACCGGAAACCGCATCCTAAACAGGAAACAAGGGATGAGCCTCTTCACCCGTTCAATAGATGTGGGTGGAGTGTGAACCGGGCGATAGTTTAGTCTATCTACTCCAATTATATATATATATATATATATATATATATATATATATATATATATATCGCTCATTGTGTAATGAATTAGAGCACTCTGGCTATTGGCGTGTATAATGATAATGATAATATACACGCTAAAAAGTCTGCCTCCTTCTACCGAGCGCCCATAGCTCAGAGGTAGAATCGCCGACTGACTCCAATTCGGTCGGGTAAATCCTGGATAAATAGCAATCGGATGTCTAGCCGTATTGATGAGCTGTGATACAGCGAAACAGATCTGTTTGCGGATGACTATATATATATATATACAGCCATCCGCAGACAGATCTGTTTCACTGTATCACAGCTCATCAGTACGGTTAGCCAGCCGATTGTTTTTTATCCAGGATTGAAACCCGACTGAATTGGCGTCAGTCGATGATTCTACCTCTGAGCTATGGGCGCTTGGTAGAAGGAGGCAGACTTTTTAGCGTGTATATTATTATACACGCCCAATAGCTGAGAGTGTTCTAATTCATTACTGAATGAACGGTGCGTAGATGCCAGAGTAGCTACTGTTTTTCAAAGTTTACCATTCTTCCAGAGTGCTCAATCAGGGTGTGAGAGCGTAAATAGCGTATATATAATGCACTCGCTGAAGAACTAATATCACCAGACTGAAGCAGTTACCCACAGTTTCAGATAAAGTCAATCTCTGAGAGATCTATAACAATAGAATTTGACCTTTAACTTAAGCATAATTCGATTCAAAAGCAGACAAATTGTTTTAATCCTTTTTATATCCACTCGCCCTTTTTTTCTTCTTCTTATTACAAATTTGATTTTAAACGACGCCATTTTGATTACGTTTTCGCTCTATTTATTAACGTCTCGTCAACTTTGCTTTTGTTTAGATGGCGGATTAACAAGCTGTGAATTAAATAAACCCAGAATCCGTGGAAAAAAATAAACTGAAGAGGATCTATAAAATAACCCAAGCAGACAAAAATGTTGTGCGGCTGCCGACAGACAATGAAAACAAAATGGCGAACAATCACAGAAAGAGAGAGACAGGTTAATAAAGTCAAAGAACTTCATTTAAAACGTTCAGCCTCCAACCCTTGAACCTGTGAAGTTGTATTTAACGTGTTTATCACTTTCAATGTATGAAGTGTGTTCAAATATCCCCGGTGTTTGTTTTTTGGAAACAAGTGTCATTATACACAAATTGATTTTTTTTTTTTTCGTTGGAAACTTTTGCACAAATTTCGGCTTTAGTCAGTTCTATACACATTGGATACTCTTTGACCGTGCCCGTGTGTCAGACTAAACTTATAAACATCAGGTGTGAGCAAAAGTACTCTTTTTTTCTTTTTTCTTTTTTAAATCTTATCACCCCAAGCAGGCGAAAACGCCACTGATGCGCAGGGGGCTACGTAAGAGTGAAAAGATTGGAAAAGAGAAAACCGGAAACCACATCCTAAACAGGAAACGTGGGATGAGCCTCTTCACCTGTTCAATAGACGTGGGTGGAGTGTGAACCGGGCGATAGTTTAGTCTATCTACTCCAATTGAAAAAAAATCAAATACAATGAAAAAAAAAAGAGTGAAAAGATTGGAAAAGAGAAAACCGGAAACCACATCCTAAACAGGAATCAAGGGATGAGCCTCTTCACCTGTTCAATAGACGTGGGTGGAGTGTGAACCGGACGATAGTTTAGTCTATCTACTCCAATTGAAAAAAAAATAAAGAAAAGTGTGAAAAGATTGGAAAAGAGAAAACCGGAAACAGCATCCTAAACAGGGAACAAGGGATGAGCCTCTTCACCTGTTCAATAGACGTGGGTGGAGTGTGAACCGGGCGATAGTTTAGTCTATCTACTCCAATTGAAAAAAATAAAATAAAATAAAATAAAAGAGTGAAAAGATTGGAAAAGTGAAAAACCGGAAACCACATCCTAAACAGGAAACAAGGGATGAGCCTCTTAACCTGTTCAATAGATGTGGGTGGAGTGTGAACCGGGCGATAGTTTAGTCTATCTACTCTAAAAAACAAAACACAGAGTTAAAGAAAGGTTTGCGCTAGAAACATTTGCATACGAACACATTGATGATTAAAGACGTTTCTCATAGAACGATGCCTTGGAATCTTGTTTCAGGAACTGTCATCATTTTTGTATTTATTAGATGTTCTTTCATTATAGCCTTGTGCCAGACTACATATAGAAATACGAGGTGCACAGAAGATGTTTGCTGAGTATGTACAGCTCAATATCCGTGCTAAGGGATATTAATACAAAGACAAACACCAGAAGACAAAACAGCAAATAGTAGAAAAGTGAAACGGTTAAGTCGTTAGAGTTGCAGGGAGCACAATCCAGTACTAATCGTCAAGGACACACTTGAAATCTGGAATTTACCACCTTGTCCCCGCGACACAACGTCAATTAAAGTGGGGATTCCGAGCCCTTAAGCTCAGACAAAAATATCCCGTAGACCCAGCTTAAGGCTGGATCGGGCTCTTGTCTATTCACCCCAAATGAGACTCTACCCTATGGCGGAGCGCCGTCTGGGTCCCTCTCCGCACGGAATCAGAGTTGACAAAGAGAGTTCGGATCAAGTATAAAGAGATCAAAGAGAGTTCGGATCAAGTATCAATGAGAACACTCCGATATCTAATGCTGACTGCTATTAGTCTTTATTTCTATAGCTTCCTTGATTCACAAGACCATTCCGTCTTAAGAGCGCTAAAGCGGTGTTAGCCTCTCTACAACAATGTAAAAGTTCTTAACGCTCTTTTGTGAAAACTTATGCCTGGACGCCAGTTTTACAATAGAAACATTTGCTTTCACCAAATAATTATTTAAGACTGTATAGCATCATGGTTAGGAAACGTCTTCAATGTGCTATGTCTGTTCAAAATATAGATTTTATGACCCTCCACAACTTCCTATCATTTGTTAGTAACGAATGTATGTCTAACGAATTTTCTTGTTGCTTAATACTTTGCTTAGGTTTTGAAAGGTGTCTTTGACTATTCGCCTTCGGATTTCGGTGTCACACTTTCCGTCTTCTGATAAAACACGTCCCAGATATTTAAATTTCTGTACTTGTTTGATTTTAACATCTCCAGTTTATAGCTCGCATTTTGAGCTGTTTCTTAGTACTCAACTTAGCCTCCGGATGATATCTGTTGCTATTCCAAATGCCCAATCGGATTTTGGTGTCACACATTCCGTCTTCTGTTAAAAAACGTCCCAAATATTTAAACTTCCGTACTAGTTTGATTTTAACATCTTCAGTTTATAACTCGCATCTTCGGGTGTTTCTTAATACTCAGCTTAACTTCTGGAAGGCATCTTTGGCTATTTCAAATACTCTTTCGAATTTCGGTGTCACACGTTCCGTCTTCTATTAAAGCACTTCTCAGATATTTAAATTGATGTACTTGTTTGATTTTGGTATCTCCAATCAAAACTTTATTTGGATAGCTTTTAGGATTTGAAAGTCAATATTTTCAATTCTGATATCAAAAATAGGAAATATTTTCAATACTAACATTTGAAAGTAAATATTTTCAATACTGATATTTAAAATAGTAAATATTTTCAATGCTGATATTTAAAAATGTAAATATTTTCAATACTGATATTTGAAAGTCAATATTTTCAATACTGAAATTAAAAAGTAAATATTTTCAATACTGATATTTGAAAGTAAATATTTTCAATGCTGATATTTAAAAATGTAAATATTTTCAGTACTGATATTTAAAAGTAAATATTTTCAATACTGATATTTAACTTCAGCCTTCAATCTAAATGAGTTTTTTTGGGGGTCCAGTGTTTTGTTCAGGTCTGCCACAAGGAAGGTTTCTGAATTTGAGGTTACCCCAAAAAACATTTGAAAATCTGCTTAAAAACAGATGCGAACTGATTTTAAGGCTCAAATTTCTTACTCGCGTCCTGTATTAATAGAAATACATCCACGTATTCATATATATATATATATTAACATTTTGCATATTAATTTTTTTAATGGATTTAATTATTTAAATTTTAGAAGGCATCTTTCCCTATCCCAATACCCCTTCGGATTTCGGTGTCACATTTTTCCGTCTTCTGTTAAAACACGTCCCGGATATTTAAACTTATGTTCTCGTTTGATTTTAATATCTCCAGTTTATAGCTCGCATTTTGAGCTGATTCTTATTACTCAACTTAGCCTCCGGATGGTATCCATGGCTATTCCATATACCACTTCGTATTTCGGTGTCACACTTTCCGTCTTCTATTAAAACATGTCGTAGATATTTAAACTTCAGTACTAGTTTGATTTTAACATCTCTAGTTTATAGCTCGCATCTTGGGTTGTTTCTTAATTCTCAACTTAGCCTCCGGATGGTATCTCTGGCTATTACAAATGCTCTTTCGGATTTTGGTGTCACACTTTCCGTCCTCTGTTAAAACTCTTTCCAGATATTTAAACTTCTGTACTCTCTTGATTTTGACATCCCCGATTTTTAGCTCAGAACTTCGGCCGTTCCTCTTCCTGCAATTAATAGTCTTTTTTTCATGTTTTCTTTTACTTTACTTCCTTGTCTAGTTCAGGCAGTTTTCTTTCTGTGCTTGCAATCAACATGGTGGAAGGAAGATGGACGTGACAAAGAATTGTCAAAACTTGGTTCAAGCTTGCGACAGAAGCGAATGGTCCAGGCGAATGGATTGTTAACTGTCACTTTAAAATAGTTGTCTAGGTCACGTGTATCGTTTGATTCTATCAATCCTACACGTCTCTATTTAGTCTCCCGCTCAACTAACCACGGGTTTATTTCTTATCATGTCAAAGAGTGACCTGCAAACCTTAAACAAGATTGCCCTGAAACAGATGCCAACTTTGCTTCGATAATCAAGAGCTGCCCCGCCATTAACAGATTTTTTTTTTTTTTTTTTTTTTTTTTTTGCCGCCCATAGGAGATTGGGGATTTTTCAGAACTGCTTTTTGGTAAATACCTTATTTTTTCTTGAGGAAACTTAGTTTTTTATTAATATTATTAGTTTTTATAGTTTTTATTAGTAGTATTATGTTTATTACTGCCACTTTAAAAAAAAAACTTGTTTCACTTTTACAAACCAATTTTTTCTTCTTGCTTCTCTTTCTTTCATCTTCTTCATTTTTCTCATTTTCCCAATCTCTTTCTCATTTTCCTTTCCTTCATTAACTGCTTCTTTTAAGACTTTACTTTCTTCCTCATCTTTTTCTTTCTTTGTTTCTTCCTTCTCTCTTCCCTTCTTTAAATCTTTTTTCGTTCTGTAGATCATTTCTTCGTAATCTTTTTTTTTCTGTTTCTTTTTTCATTTTTTTTATTCTTTCTTTTTCTTTTCTTATTTAAATAATATTACGTCTTTTTTTTTTTCATCATTTTCTTCTTTTAGCTTCCCTTTTTAATCTTTTCTTTTTTCTTTTTCATTTACTTCTCCTTTTTAAATCTTTTTAAACTCTGTTCGAGTTTCAGGTCATTTTCTCTTCGTAATGTTTGTATTATGCTCTTTTTTCTTTTGCTTGGATTTTCTTCTCTTTCTTTCTTTCATTCGTTTTCCTTCTTCTCTTTCATCCTTTTATTCGATTTCCTTCCTCTCTTTCTTCTTCTTATTCATTTTCCTTCCTCTCTTTCTTCCTTTTATTCATTTTCCTTCCTCTCTTTCTTCCTTTTATTCGTTTTCCTTCTTCTCTTTTTCTTTTATTCTTTTTCCTTCTTCTCTTTCTTCCTTTTATTCGTTTTCCTTCCTCTCTTCTTCCTTTTATTCGTTTTCCTTCCTCTCTTTCTTCCTTTTATTCGTTTTCCTTCTTCTCTTACTTCCTTTTATTCGTTTTCCTTCTTCTCTTTTTTCCTTTTATTCGTTTTTCTTCTTCTTCTTCTTCCTTTTATTCGTTTTCCTTCTTCTCTTTCTTACTTTTCTTCGTTTTCCTTCCTCTCTTTCTTTCTTTTCTTCGTTTTCCTTCCTCTCTTTCTTCCTTTTATTCGTTTTCCTTCTTCTCTTTCTTATTTTATTCGTTTTCCTTCCTATTTTTCTTCGTTTTATTCGTTTTCCTTCCTATCTTTCTTCCTTTTATTCGTTTTCCTTCCTCTCTTTCTTTCTTTTATTCCTTTTCCTTCCTCTCTTTCTTCCTTTTATTCATTTTCCTTCCTCTCTTTCTTCCTTTTATTCGTTTTCCTTCTTCTCTTTTTTCTTTTATTCTTTTTCTTTCCTCTCTTTCTTCCTTTTATTCATTTTCCTTCCTCTCTTTCTTCCTTTTATTCGTTTTCCTTCTTCTCTATTTTCTTTTATTCTTTTTCCTTCCTCTCTTTCTTCCTTTTATTCGTTTTCCTTCTTCTCTATTTTCTTTTATTCTTTTTCCTTCCTCTCTTTCTTCCTTTTATTCATTTTCCTTCCTCTCTTTCTTCCTTTTATTCGTTTTCCTTCCTCTCTTCTTCCTTTTATTCGTTTTCCTTCTTCTCCTTCTTCCTTTTATTTGTTTTCCTTCCTCTCTTTCTTCCTTTTATTCGTTTTCCTTCTTCTCTTTTTTCCTTTTATTCGTTTTTCTTTTTCTCCTTCTTCCTTTTATTCGTTTTCCTTCTTCTTCTTCCTTTTATTCATTTTCCTTCCTCTCTTTCTTCCTTTTATTCGTTTTCCTTCTTCTCTTTTTCTTTTATTCTTTTTCCTTCTTCTCTTTCTTCCTTTTATTCGTTTTCCTTCCTCTCTTCTTCCTTTTATTCGTTTTCCTTCCTCTCTTTCTTCCTTTTATTCGTTTTCCTTCTTCTCTTACTTCCTTTTATTCGTTTTCCTTCTTCTCTTTTTTTTCTTTTATTCGTTTTTCTTCTTCTTCTTCTTCCTTTTATTCGTTTTCCTTCTTCTCTTTCTTCCTTTTATTCGTTTTCCTTCTTCTCTTTCTTATTTTATTCGTTTTCCTTCCTATTTTTCTTCGTTTTATTCGTTTTCCTTCCTATCTTTCTTCCTTTTATTCGTTTTCCTTCCTCTCTTTCTTCTTTTTATTCGTTTTCCTTCCTCTCCTTCTTCCTTTTATTTGTTTTCCTTCCTCTCTTTCTTCCTTTTATTCGTTTTCCTTCTTCTTTTTTTCCTTTTATTCGTTTTTCTTCTTCTCCTTCTTCCTTTAATTCGTTTTCCTTCCTCTCTTTCTTCCTTTTATTCGTTTTCCTTCTTCTCTTTCTTCCTTTTATTCGTTTTCCTTCCTCTCCTTCTTCTTTTTATTCGTTTTCTTTCCTCTCCTTCTTCCTTTTATTCGTTTTTCTTCTTCTCCTCCTTACTTTTATTCGTTTTCCTTCCTCTCTTCTTCCTTTTATTCGTTTTCCTTCTTTTCTTTCTTCCTTTTATTCGTTTTCCTTCCTCTCTTTCTTCTTTTTATTCGTTTTCCTTCCTCTCCTTCTTCCTTTTATTTGTTTTCCTTCCTCTCTTTCTTCCTTTTATTCGTTTTCCTTCTTCTTTTTTTCCTTTTATTCGTTTTTCTTCTTCTCCTTCCTCCTTTTATTCGTTTTCCTTCCTCTCTGTCTTCCTTTTATTTGTTTTTCCTTCTTCTCTTTTTTCTTTTTATTTGTTTTCCTTCCTCTCTTTCTTCCTTTTATTCGTTTTCCTTCTTGTCTTTCTTCCTTTTATTCGTTTTCCTTCTTCTCTTTCTTCCTTTTATTCTTTTCCTTCGTTTTCCTATTCCTGTTTTTCCTTTTTTTTTTCGTTTTCTTTCTCCTCTTTCTTCTTTTTCTTTGATTTACTTTTCCTGTTTTTCCTTCTTTTCTTTTCTCCTGTTTCTTCTATTTCTTCTCTTCTTTTATTTTCTTCTCTTGTTTTTTTTTTGTTTGTTTGCTTTCGTTTTCCTGTTTTATCCTTTCGTTGTTTTTCTTCTCCTGTTTCTTTATATTCTATTTCTTCTTCACTTTTTCTTGTTTTTCTCTAATTTTTTTCTTTTTCTTCTTTCTTTCGTAAATTTTTTTACTAACACATCACTGAATAAATTCCGGGCCTAACTAATAAAACAACAACTTTTAGGCAAAATTCGACTTTATTTATCAACATAGTCTCCTTCTAGGATGTCAGATTGATTTCAACGCCTCTCTAACAATTCGATGCTTTTGTTGTTGAACGATTTGTCTTTGACCTCAAAATAAGCCTCAGTTTCCGATATCACTTCTTCATTGGAGCCAAGTCTATTTCCCTGGTTCATTCTTTTGAGGTCTGCAAACAGCAAGTAGTTGCTGGGGGGCCACATCTAGAGAATTTCTTGTTGATGCTTGCCTCTTTAACCGCTTTGGGCGGCTTTCACCTGCTGCTGTCCACTCAGCTGACTGACGATTTGACTCCGGTGTGAAGTGGTGAATCCATTGTCACATATTTACGCAAAACTTTTTTTTTATGTTAAAACAGTTGCAAACAACGATCTGAATCGTCGCCGCCTTGTTTTTGATCGACTGTGAGCAAACGCGGCTCCCACTTTGAACACAGTTTTCTTATTGACAAATGTTCATGCAAAATACTGATTTCTGATATGTTCAGTTCCTCTGCTATCTCACGCAACTTCAATTTGCAATCGGCCAAAACGAGTTTGTGAATTTTTTAGTATTTTCCGGAACAACTGCCGATTTGTGGCGACCTGAGCATTCTGCACTATTTGTGTCTATACGACCGCGTTTAATGTCAGCATATCACCTCTTAACGGTTGTTTCCGACAGAGAAGAGTCCAAATAACACTTATCAAGCCATTACTTTGCTTGAACAGTATTTTTTCTCATCAGAAAGCAATTCTTATCAACACACGACATTCAGATTTTTCCATTGTTTTGAAAATTTGCAAACAGTAGCTTCACTTAAATAACTGTAATTTGTAAACTAATAATCCGATTGGGCCCAAATTTTGTCACGTGCTATTTGAAGGTTAGTACTTCAGAAAATGTTATGATTTTTTTTATTAATGGTGTCATCTATATGTCACACCCGTGACTTATTGAGTGATGTGTTACTTTTTTTAAACTTTTTTCACTTTTGTTGTTAATTATTCTTATTCGTAAACTTTTGCTTCGCGTCTCTTTCTTTTCTTTCCTTCTTCATATTTTCTCTTCGTCAACTGCTTTTTATTATTATTCTTTTTTTAATATTTTTACTTAATAAAAAAAAACTGTTCGCTTTTGTAAATCGTTCCCCCTTACTTAATGTTTTTTCTCTTATTTTTTCTTCTTCTTCGTCCTTTTTTAGTTTTTACTTTCTTTTTTATCACAGAAAGGGGAAGTTTGATTGTCTATCTAGAATGTCAGCATTCAAAATCCTGACTTCTGAATCTGATCACAAACGAACAAAATGAGTGTGTAGGCGTGTGTCTGTAAAAAGGGGGTCCTGTAGTGAGATTTACATTTGTATTTACACACTGATTCTGACTCTGCTCAAATTCACAACCTCAACAAGCAAGCAGTATGTTTGTGTCCGTTTAATACGTGTCTGTCTAAAGCAAAAGTGTACACCCTTAAAACAAAACGAATAATGTCTTCCAAGGTTCTTACACTTTCCCTGTCACGTCTTTGGTGTTGTTTTTCTCTCCAGACCGCATCTTCCTTTATGTTTTGGATTGATGGATCAAGTTTGTCTCTTCGCCTTCATGACACAACTGACAGTTGAAAGGCTGACACCAACAACATCCACGATCTCCCTGTAAGGCTTGTCAGTGCATTCGTTCAGCGTTACCATTTTCGTACGCTTCCTGTCACTCCAGTGGGTGTAAAAGTGGCTGTATGGTGAAAGAAAGTAAACTAAAGCAATTTTTCAATTAATTTGCATAAGGGTGTATGTATGGTAATTTTCTAAGTGTAGCTTACATGAGGTACAAGATCGAAAGTTTGAAGCACCCCGTGAGTATCCAACTCACTATTTGGTCGTAACTGATCTAGTGAGATATGCTTGTTAACCATTACACCACGTTAAGGGGCCTAACGTGATTTTACAAGCGTAGCTCAAATGTGACACTAAGCTGAAAGTAAGTGGTACCCAGTGTGGATCCAGCTCACTATTCGGTCGGGTGTGACAATGGGTGGAGCGAATTTGTATATGAGAGAAAGTGGATGTGGGAGGTGAAATTGTGTCCTTTGTAATTATACCTCTCTGTGTGTGTGTGTGTGTGTGTGTGTGTGTGTGTGTGTGTGTGTGTGTGTGTGTGTGTGTGTGTGTGTGTATTTGAGTGAGAGAGAGAATGTGCGATAGTGTGTCTAAGTGTGTTGGATGGAGTCTGTGAGGAGGTGAGTGAGTATGTTAGCTTAATTGTATTAATATATGCGTGAGTGTATGCGTATGTGTGTACATGAGTTTATATGACTGTGTGCATAAATGTGTGTAAGTGTTATTGTGTGTGAGGGCGTCAGTTGAGTGTTATTGTGTGTGAGTATGTGTGGCAGACACGATTTGTGTGTGTGTGTGTGTGTGTGTGTGTGTGTGTGTGTGTGTGTGTGTGTGTGTGTGTGTGTGTATGTGTGTGTGTGTGATTGCCTATCATTTGGTTCACATTTCTCCTCGGTCTTTTAAACAGGAGTAGAGGTTTTTCGTATTGCTCTAAATATTTTCCCACTCATTCTATATCACGTATTATCTGAAATCAGCCAAATGATTTGTCTGTTAACTGACATAATTGTGATATCATATTGTTTTAATAACACTATGAACTCGTGAACAGTCGAACTGAAAGTTTTATTTTAACATAAAGAAAAAAAATTAAAATAATTTTTCAAATGAAAAAATTAATGACGATGTAATGTTTGTAAAAAAAATCCATTTTTCTCTATTTTGGACACCAGAGCAAAAAGAAAGAAATATCCAACATTTCCCCAGGAAAATGACATTTTGTAGTCAAATAAGATCACCCATTTTCAATCAAATATTAACAAAAATGAATAAAAACTAAGTTTACTGGCCGGACATGTTTAAATGAGAATCTACTAGGAAGATGGATCGGGTATACCAGTGATAATGAAAATATGTCTGTTGCAATAGATACCAGGTTCACCTGACTTGAGACCTAGTGACATTTTCACCAGAATTATCTCGATTAGAATTTCCCGAGTAGATGGATTGGGCGTATCTATGATATTGGCAATGTGTTGTTGAATGTTGAAATTGACTACAAGTGGACCTTGCTGTTGAAATGGCGACTAGGTTGACCTGACTTGACACTTACTGATTTTATTTCGGACTTAACTAAATGAGAATTTACGAGGAAGAAGATTGGTCGTGGCAGTGAGAAAGTGCTGTTGAAATGGCGACCAGGTTGACCTGACTTCACACTTACTGATTTTACTTCGGACTTACCTAAATGAGAATTTACGAGGAAGAAGATTGGTCGTGGCAGTGAGAATGTGCTGTTGAAATGGCGACCAGGTTGACCTGACTTGACACTTACTGATTTTATTTCGGACTTACCTAAATGAGAATTTACGAGGAAGAAGATTGGTCGTGGCAGTGAGAATGTGCTGTTGAAATGGCGACCAGGTTGACCTGACTTGACACTTACTGATTTTATTTCGGACTTACCTAAATGAGAATTTACGAGGAAGAAGATTGGTCGTGGCAGTGAGAATGTGCTGTTGAAATGGCGACCAGGTTGACCTGACTTGACACTTACTGATTTTATTTCGGACTTACCTAAATGAGGATTTACGAGGAAGAAGATTGGTCGGGGCAGTGAGAATGTGCTGTTGAAATGGCGACCAGGTTGAGCTGTCTTGACACTTACTGATTTTACTTCGGACTTACCTAAATGAGAATTTACGAGGAAGAAGATTGGTCGTGGAAGTGAGGATGTGCTGTTGAAATGGTGACCAGGTTGACCTGACTTGACACTTACTGATTTTATTTCGGACTTACCTAAATGAGGATTTACGAGGAAGAAGATTGGTCGGGGCAGTGAGAATGTGCTGTTGAAATGGCGACCAGGTTGACCTGACTTGACACTTACTGATTTTATTTCGGACTTACCTAAATGCGGATTTACGAGGAAGAAGATTGGTCGTGGCAGTGAGAATGTGCTGTTGAAATGGTGACCAGGTTGACCTGACTTGACACTTACTGATTTTATTTCTGACTTACCTAAATGAGGATATACGAGGAAGAAGATTGGTCGGGGCAGTGAGAATGTGCTGTTGAAATGGCGACCAAGTTGACCTGACTTGACACTTACTGATTTTATTTCGGACTTACCTAAATGAGGATTTACGAGGAAGAAGATTGGTCGGGGCAGTGAGAATGTGCTGTTGAAATGGCGACCAGGTTGACCTGACTTGACACTTACTGATTTTATTTCGGACTTACCTAAATGAGAATTTACGAGGAAGAAGATTGGTCGGGGCAGTGAGAATGTGCTGTTGAAATGGCGACCAGGTTGACCTGACTTGACACTTACTGATTTTATTTCGGACTTACCTAAATGAGGATTTACGAGGAAGAAGATTGGTCGGGGCAGTGAGAATGTGCTGTTGAAATGGTGACCAGGTTGACCTGACTTGACACTTACTGATTTTATTTCGGACTTACCTAAATGAGGATTTACGAGGAAGAAGATTGGTAGGGGCAGTGACAATGTGCTGTTGAAATGGCGACCAGGTTGACCGGACTTGACACTTACTGATTTTATTTCGGACTTACCTAAATGAGGATTTACGAGGAAGAAGATTGGTCGTGGCAGTGAGAATGTGCTGTTGAAATGGCGACCAGGTTGACCTGACTTGACACTTACTGATTTTATTTCGGACATACCTAAATGAGGATTTACGAGGAAGAAGATTGGTCGTGGCAGTGAGAATGTGCTGTTGAAATGGCGACCAGGTTGACCTGACTTGACACATACTGATTTTATTTCGGACTTACCTAAATGAGGATTTACGAGGAAAAAGATTGGTCGGGGCAGTGAGAATGTGCTGTTGAAATGGCGACCAGGTTGACCTGATTTGACACTTACTGATTTTATTTCGGACTTACCTAAATGAGGATTTACGAGGAAGAAGATTGGTCGTGGCAGTGAGAATGTGCTGTTGAAATGGCGACCAGGTTGACCTGACTTGACACTTACTGATTTTATTTCGGATTACCTAAATGAGGATTTACGAGGAAGAAGATTGGTCGGGGCAGTGAGAATGTGCTGTTGAAATGGCGACCACGTTGACCTGACTTGACACTTCCTGATTTTATTTCGGACTTACCTAAATGAGGATTTACGAGGAAGAAGATTGGTCGGGGCAGTGAGAATGTGCTGTTGAAATGGCGACCAGGTTGACCTGACTTGACATTTACTGATTTTATTTCGGACTTACCTAATTGAGGATTTACGAGGAAGAAGATTGGTCGGGGCAGTGAGAATGTGCTGTTGAAATGGCGACCAGGTTGACCTGACTTGACACTTACTGATTTTACTTCGAACTTACCTAAATGAGGATTTACGAGGAAGAAGATTGGTCGTGGCAGTGAGAATGTGCTGTTGAAATGGCGACCAGGTTGACCTGACTTGACACTTACTGATTTTATTTCGGACTTACCTAAATGAGGACTTACGAGGAAGAAGATTGGTCGTGGCAGTGAGAATGTGCTGTTGAAATGGCGACCAGGTTGACCTGACTTGACACTTACTGATTTTATTTCGGACTTACCTAAATGAGGATTTACGAGGAAGAAGATTGGTCGTGGCAGTGAGAATGTGCTGTTGAAATGGCGACCAGGTTGACCTGACTTGACACTTACTGATTTTATTTCGGACTTACCTAAATGAGGATTTACGAGGAAGAAGATTGGTCGGGGCAGTGAGAATGTGCTGTTGAAATGGCGACCAGGTTGACCTGACTTGACACTTACTGATTTTATTTCGGACTTAACTAAAGGAGGATTTACGAGGAAGAAGATTGGTCGGGGCAGTGAGAATGTGCTGTTGAAATGGCGACCAGGTTGACCTGACTTGACACTTACTGATTTTATTTCGGAATTACCTAAATGAGGATTTACGAGGAAGAAGATTGGTCGTGGCAGTGAGAATGTGCTGTTGAAATGGCGACCAGGTTGACCTGACTTGACACTTACTGATTTTATTTCGGACTTACCTAAATGAGGATTTACGAGGAAGAAGATTGGTCGGGGCAGTGAGAATGTGCTGTTGAAATGGCGACCAGGTTGAACTGACTTGACACTTACTGATTTTATTTCGGACTTACCTAAATGAGGATTTACGAGGAAGAAGATTGGTCGGGGCAGTGAGAATGGGCTGTTGAAATGGCGACCAGGTTGACCTGACTTGACACTTACTGATTTTATTTCGGACTTACCTAAATGAGAATTTACGAGGAAGAAGATTGGTCGGGGCAGTGAGAATGTGCTGTTGAAATGGCGACCAGGTTGACCTGACTTGACACTTACTGATTTTACTTCGGACTTACCTAAATGAGGATTTACGAGGAAGAAGATTGCTCGGGGCAGTGAGAATGTGCTGTTCAAAATGGCGACCAGGTTGACCTGACTTGACACTTACTGATTTTATTTCGGACTTACCTAAATGAGGATTTACGAGGAAGAAGATTGGTCGTGGCAGTGAGAATGTGCTGTTGAAATGGCGACCAGGTTGACCTAACTTGACACTTACTGATTTTATTTCGGACTTACCTAAATGAGGATTTACGAGGAAGAAGATTGGTCGGGGCAGTGAGAATGTGCTGTTGAAATGGCGACCAGGTTGACCTGACTTGACACTTACTGATTTTACTTCGGACTTACCTAAATGAGGATTTACGAGGAAGAAGATTGGTCGTGGCAGTGAGAATGTGCTGTTGAAATGGCGACCAGGTTGACCTGACTTGACACTTACGGATTTTATTTCGGACTTACCTAAATGAGAATTTACGAGGAAGAAGATTGGTCGTGGCAGTGAGAATGTGCTGTTGAAATGGCGACCAGGTTGACCTGACTTGACACTTACTGATTTTATTTCGGACTTACCTAAATGAGAATTTACGAGGAAGAAGATTGGTCGTGGCAGTGAGAATGTGCTGTTGAAATGGCGACCAGGTTGACCTGACTTGACACTTACTGATTTTATTTCGGACTTACCTAAATGAGGATTTACGAGGAAGAAGATTGGTCGGGGCAGTGAGAATGTGCTGTTGAAATGGCGACCAGGTTGAGCTGTCTTGACACTTACTGATTTTACTTCGGACTTACCTAAATGAGAATTTACGAGGAAGAAGATTGGTCGTGGAAGTGAGGATGTGCTGTTGAAATGGTGACCAGGTTGACCTGACTTGACACTTACTGATTTTATTTCGGACTTACCTAAATGAGGATTTACGAGGAAGAAGATTGGTCGGGGCAGTGAGAATGTGCTGTTGAAATGGCGACCAGGTTGACCTGACTTGACACTTACTGATTTTATTTCGGACTTACCTAAATGCGGATTTACGAGGAAGAAGATTGGTCGTGGCAGTGAGAATGTGCTGTTGAAATGGTGACCAGGTTGACCTGACTTGACACTTACTGATTTTATTTCTGACTTACCTAAATGAGGATATACGAGGAAGAAGATTGGTCGGGGCAGTGAGAATGTGCTGTTGAAATGGCGACCAGGTTGACCTGACTTGACACTTACTGATTTTATTTCGGACTTACCTAAATGAGGATTTACGAGGAAGAAGATTGGTCGGGGCAGTGAGAATGTGCTGTTGAAATGGCGACCAGGTTGACCTGACTTGACACTTACTGATTTTATTTCGGACTTACCTAAATGAGAATTTACGAGGAAGAAGATTGGTCGGGGCAGTGAGAATGTGCTGTTGAAATGGCGACCAGGTTGACCTGACTTGACACTTACTGATTTTATTTCGGACTTACCTAAATGAGGATTTACGAGGAAGAAGATTGGTCGGGGCAGTGAGAATGTGCTGTTGAAATGGCGACCAGGTTGACCTGACTTGACACTTACTGATTTTATTTCGGACTTACCTAAATGAGGATTTACGAGGAAGAAGATTGGTTGGAGGGGCAGTGACAATGTGCTGTTGAAATGGCGACCAGGTTGACCGGACTTGACACTTACTGATTTTATTTCGGACTTACCTAAATGAGGATTTACGAGGAAGAAGATTGGTCGTGGCAGTGAGAATGTGCTGTTGAAATGGCGACCAGGTTGACCTGACTTGACACTTACTGATTTTATTTCGGACATACCTAAATGAGGATTTACGAGGAAGAAGATTGGTCGGGGCAGTGAGAATGTGCTGTTGAAATGGCGACCAGGTTGACCTGACTTGACACATACTGATTTTATTTCGGACTTACCTAAATGAGGATTTACGAGGAAGAAGATTGGTCGGGGCAGTGAGAATGTGCTGTTGAAATGGCGACCAGGTTGACCTGATTTGACACTTACTGATTTTATTTCGGACTTACCTAAATGAGGATTTACGAGGAAGAAGATTGGTCGTGGCAGTGAGAATGTGCTGTTGAAATGGCGACCAGGTTGACCTGACTTGACACTTACTGATTTTATTTCGGACTTACCTAAATGAGGATTTACGAGGAAGAAGATTGGTCGGGGCAGTGAGAATGTGCTGTTGAAATGGCGACCACGTTGACCTGACTTGACACTTACTGATTTTATTTCGGACTTACCTAAATGAGGATTTACGAGGAAGAAGATTGGTCGGGGCAGTGAGAATGTGCTGTTGAAATGGCGACCAGGTTGACCTGACTTGACATTTACTGATTTTATTTCGGACTTACCTAATTGAGGATTTACGAGGAAGAAGATTGGTCGGGGCAGTGAGAATGTGCTGTTGAAATGGCGACCAGGTTGACCTGACTTGACACTTACTGATTTTACTTCGAACTTACCTAAATGAGGATTTACGAGGAAGAAGATTGGTCGTGGCAGTGAGAATGTGCTGTTGAAATGGCGACCAGGTTGACCTGACTTGACACCTACTGATTTTATTTCGGACTTACCTAAATGAGGATTTACGAGGAAGAAGATTGGTCGTGGCAGTGAGAATGTGCTGTTGAAATGGCGACCAGGTTGACCTGACTTGACACTTACTGATTTTATTTCGGACTTACCTAAATGAGGATTTACGAGGAAGAAGATTGGTCGTGGCAGTGAGAATGTGCTGTTGAAATGGCGACCAGGTTGACCTGACTTGACACTTACTGATTTTATTTCGGACTTACCTAAATGAGGATTTACGAGGAAGAAGATTGGTCGGGGCAGTGAGAATGTGCTGTTGAAATGGCGACCAGGTTGACCTGACTTGACACTTACTGATTTTATTTCGGACTTAACTAAAGGAGGATTTACGAGGAAGAAGATTGGTCGTGGCAGTGAGAATGTGCTGTTGAAATGGCGACCAGGTTGACCTGACTTGACACTTACTGATTTTATTTCGGAATTACCTAAATGAGGATTTACGAGGAAGAAGATTGGTCGTGGCAGTGAGAATGTGCTGTTGAAATGGCGACCAGGTTGACCTGACTTGACACTTACTGATTTTATTTCGGACTTACCTAAATGAGGATTTACGAGGAAGAAGATTGGTCGGGGCAGTGAGAATGTGCTGTTGAAATGGCGACCAGGTTGAACTGACTTGACACTTACTGATTTTATTTCGGACTTACCTAAATGAGGATTTACGAGGAAGAAGATTGGTCGGGGCAGTGAGAATGTGCTGTTGAAATGGCGACCAGGTTGACCTGACTTGACACTTACTGATTTTATTTCGGACTTACCTAAATGAGAATTTACGAGGAAGAAGATTGGTCGGGGCAGTGAGAATGTGCTGTTGAAATGGCGACCAGGTTGACCTGACTTGACACTTACTGATTTTACTTCGGACTTACCTAAATGAGGATTTACGAGGAAGAAGATTGCTCGGGGCAGTGAGAATGTGCTGTTCAAAATGGCGACCAGGTTGACCTGACTTGACACTTACTGATTTTATTTCGGACTTACCTAAATGAGGATTTACGAGGAAGAAGATTGGTCGTGGCAGTGAGAATGTGCTGTTGAAATGGCGACCAGGTTGACCTAACTTGACACTTACTGATTTTATTTCGGACTTACCTAAATGAGGATTTACGAGGAAGAAGATTGGTCGGGGCAGTGAGAATGTGCTGTTGAAATGGCGACCAGGTTGACCTGACTTGACACTTACTGATTTTACTTCGGACTTACCTAAATGAGGATTTACGAGGAAGAAGATTGGTCGTGGCAGTGAGAATGTGCTGTTGAAATGGCGACAAGGTTGACCTGACTTGACACTTACTGATTTTATTTCGGAATTACCTAAATGAGGATTTACGAGGAAGAAGATTGGTCGGGGCAGTGAGAATGTGCTGTTGAAATGGCGACCAGGTTGACCTGACTTGACACTTACTGATTTTATTTCGGACTTACCTAAATGAGGATTTACGAGGAAGAAGATTGGTCGTGGCAGTGAGAATGTGCTGTTGAAATGGCGACCAGGTTGACCTGACTTGACACTTACTGATTTTATTTCGGACTTACCTAAATGAGGATTTACGAGGAAGAAGATTGGTCGGGGCAGTGAGAATGTGCTGTTGAAATGGCGACCAGGTTGACCTGACTTGACACTTACTGATTTTATTTCGGACTTACCTAAATGAGAATTTACGAGGAAGAAGACTGGTCGGGGCAGTGAGAATGTGCTGTTGAAATGGCGACCAGGTTCACCTGACTTGACACTTACTGATTTTATTTCGGACTTACCTAAATGAGGATTTACGAGGAAGAAGATTGGTCGGGGCAGTGAGATTGTGCTGTTGAAATGGCGACCAGTTTGACCTGACTTGACACTTACCGATTTTATTTCGGACTTACCTAAATGAGAATTTACGAGGAAGAAGATTGGTCGGGGCAGTGAGAATGTGCTGTTGAAATGGCGACCAGGTTGACCTGACTTGACATTTACTGATTTTATTTCGGACTTACCTAAATGAGGATTTACGAGGAAGAAGATTGGTCGGGGCAGTGAGAATGTGCTGTTGAAATGGCGACCAGGTTGACCTGACTTGACACATACTGATTTTATTTCGGACTTACCTAAATGAGAATTTACGAGGAAGAAGATTGGTCGGGGCAGTGAGAATGTGCTGTTGAAATGGCGACCAGATTGACCTGACTTGACACTTACTGATTTTATTTCGGACTTACCTAAATGAGTATTTACGAGGAAGAAGATTGGTCGTCGCAGTGGGAATGTGCTGTTGAAATGGCGACCAGGTTGACCTGACTTGACACTTACTGATATTATTTCGGACTTACCTAAATGAGGATTTACGAGGAAGAAGATTGGTCGTGGCAGTGAGAATGTGCTGTTGAAATGGCGACCAGGTTGACCTGACTTGACACTTACTGATTTTATTTCGGACTTACCTAAATGAGGATTTACGAGGAAGAAGATTGGTCGTGGCAGTGAGAATGTGCTGTTGAAATGGCGACCAGGTTGACCTGACTTGACACTTACTGATTTTATTTCGGACTTACCTAAATGAGGATTTACGAGGAAGAAGATTGGTCGTGGCAGTGAGAATGTGCTGTTGAAATGGCGACCAGGTTGACCTGACTTGACACTTACTGATTTTATTTCGGACTCACCTAAATGAGGATTTACGAGGAAGAAGATTGGTCGTGGCAGTGAGAATGTGCTGTTGAAATGGCGACCAGGTTGACCTGACTTGACACTTACTGATTTTATTTCGGACTTACCTAAATGAGAATTTACGAGGAAGAAGATTGGTCGGGGCAGTGAGAATGTGCTGTTGAAATGGCGACCAGGTTGACCTGACTTGACACTTACTGATTTTATTTCGGACTTACCTAAATGAGGATTTACGAGGAAGAAGATTGGTCGGGGCAGTGAGAATGTGCTGTTGAAATGGCGACCAGGTTGACCTGACTTGACACACACAGATTTTATTTCGGACTTACCTAAATGAGAATTTACGAGGAAGAAGATTGGTTGTTGCAGTGAGAATGTGCTGTTGAAATGGCGACCAGGTTGACCTGACTTGACACTTACTGATTTTATTTCGGACTTACCTAAATGAGGATTTACGAGGAAGAAGATTGGTCGTGGCAGTGAGAATGTGCTGTTGAAATGGCGACCAGGTTGACCTGACTTGACACTTACTGATTTTATTTCGGACTTACCTAAATGAGGATTTACGAGGAAGAAGATTGGTCGGGGCAGTGAGAATGTGCTGTTGAAATGGCGACCAGGTTGACCTGACTTGACACTTACTGATTTTATTTCGGACTTACATAAATGAGGATTTACGAGGAAGAAGATTGGTCGTGGCAGTGAGAATGTGCTGTTGAAATGGCGACCAGGTTGACCTGACTTGACACTTACTGATTTTATTTCGGACTTACCTAAATGAGAATTTACGAGGAAGAAGATTGGTCGGGGCAGTGAGAATGTGCTGTTGAAATGGCGACCAGGTTGACGTGACTTGACACTTACTGATTTTATTTCGGACTTACCTAAATGAGAATTTACGAGGAAGGAGATTGGTCGGGGCAGTGAGAATGTGCTGTTGAAATGGCGACCAGGTTGACCTGACTTGACACTTACTGATTTTATTTCGGACTTACCTAAATGAGGATTTACGAGGAAGAAGATTGGTCGTGGCAGTGAGAATGTGCTGTTGAAATGGCGACCAGGTTGACCAGACTTGACACTTACTGATTTTATTTCGGACTTGCCTAAATGAGGACGAGGAAGAAGATTGGTCGTGGCAAGGAGAATGTGCTGTTGAAAATGGCGACCCAGTTTTGACCGACTTATACTTACCGATGATTTTATTTCCGGACTTATCAAAATGAGGATTTACGAGAAGGAAGATTGGTCGTGGCAGTAAAGAGCACCAGCGTTGAAATGGCGACCAGGTTGACCTGACTTGGACAACACTGATTTTATTTCTGGACTTACCTAAAATGAGGATTTACGAGGAAGAAGATTGGTCGGGGCAGTGAGAATGTGCTGTTGAAATGGCGACCAGGTTGATCTGATTTGACACTTACTGATTTTATTTCGGACTTACCTAAATGAGGATTTATACGAGGAAGAAGATTGGTCGTGGCAGTGAGAATGCTGTTGAAAATTTTAAGACCAGGTTGACCTGACTTGACACTTACTGATTTTATTTCGACTTATCAAATGAGGATTTACGAGGAAGAAGATTGGGTCGGGCAGTAGGAATGTGCTGTTGAAATGGCGACCATGCTTGACTGGACGACACTTACTGATATTATTTCGGATCGTTCAATGAGGATTTATTGATGAAGAAGATTGGTCGGGGCAGAGAATGCTGTTGAAATGGCGACCAGGTTGACCTGACTTGACACTTACTGGATTACCGACTTACCTGCAGAAATGATAGATTTACGAGGAAGAAGATTGGTCGGGGCGATTGAGAGTGTGCTGTTGAAATGGCGACCAGGTTGAGCTGTCTTGACACTTACTGATTTACTGACTCCATCAAATGGAGAACGCTGATGAGAAGAAGGATTGGTTTGGGGCAGTGAGAATGTGCTGGTTGAAATGGCTATCTGTGTTGAGCTTGTCTTGACACTTACTGATTTTACTTCGGACTTACCTACATGAGAATTTACTATAACAAGATTGGTCGTGGCAGTGAGAATAAAGTTGTTGAAATGCACCAGGTTGACCTGACTTACACTATCGATTTTATTTCGGACTCTACCTAAACGAGGATTTACGAGGAAGAAGATTGGTCGTAATAGTGAGAATGTGCTGTTGAAATGGCGACCAGGTTGAGGTGTCTTGACACTTACTGATTTTACTTCGGACTACCTAAATGAGAATTTACGAGGAAGAAGACGACGTCGCAGTGAGAAAGTGTTGTTGAAATGGCGACTAGGTTGACCTGACTTGAAACTTACTGATTTTACTTCGGGACTACCTAAATGAGAATTTACGAGGAAGAAGATTGGTCGCAGTGAGAATGCTGTTGAAATGGCGACCAGGTTGAGCTGTCTGAAACTTTCACACTTGCTCGGACTTACCTAAATGAGAATTTACGGGAGGGAAGATTGGTCGGGCAGTGAGAAAGTGCTGTTGAAATGGCGACCAGGTTGACCAATTCCGAAACTTACTGATTTTACTTGGACTTACATAAATGAGAATTCTACGAGGAAGAAGATTGTGGTCGTGGCAGTGAGAATGTGCTGTTGAAACGGTGACCATGTTGACCTGACTGAAACTTACTGATTTTCATTTCTTGACCTACTCCTGTACCAGGACTCAAGGAGGAAGAAGATTGGTCGTGGTGGTGAGAATGGTGTTGTTGAAATGGCGACCAGGTTGACCTGACTGACACTTACTGATTTGTTTTAATTACCTAAATGAGGATTTACGAGGAAGAAGATTGGTCGTGGCAGTGAGAATGCTGTTGAAATGGCGACCAGGTTGAGCTGTCTTGACACTTACTGTTTTTATTTCGGACTTACCTAAATGAGAATTTGCTGAGGAAAGAAGGTTATCGTGGCAGTGAGAATGTGCTGTTGAATGAAGAATTAGTTGACCACTCGACATCTTCATTTGATTTTATTTCGGACTTACCCAAATGAGGATTTACGAGGAAGAAGATTGGTCGGGGCAGTGAGAATGTGCTGTTGAAATGGCGACCAGGTTGACCCGACTAGACACTTACTGATTTTATTTTCGGACTTACCTACATGAGGATCACGAAGAAGATTACCAGCAGTGAGAATGTGCTGTTGAAATGGCGACCAGGTTGTCCCGACTTGACACTTAATGATTTTATTTTGACTTGTCAATGAGGTGATTTACGAGGAAGAAGATTGGTCGGGGCAGTGAGAATGTGCTGTTGAAATGGCGACCAGGTTGGACTCGACTTGACACTATCAGATTTACTTCGGACTCCATCGCAATGAGGACTTACGAGGAAGAAGACGGTCGGGGCAGTGAGAAATGGTTGAAATGGCGACCAGGTTGAGCCGTCTTGACATTACCGGATTTGCCTCGACTCCTACCTAAATGAGAATTTACGAGGAAGGTATTTGGTCGGGGCAGTAGAATGTGCGGTTGAAATGGCGACCAGTTTGAGTCGCCTTAACACCTACCATTTTATTTCGACTTATCAATGAGATTTGATGAGGAAGAAGATTGGTCGGGGCAGTGAGAATGCTGTTGAAATGCTAATTGAAGGACTCAATTTGACACTTACCGATTTTATTTCGGACTTAATCAACTAAATGAGGATTTGCTGATGAACAAGATAGGTCGGGGCAGTGAGAATGTGTTGTTGAAATGGCGACCAAGGAGCTGTCTTGACACCTTCATCAGATTTTACTTCGCCTACTCCAACGAGAATTTTTACAGGGCAATGGTCGGGGCAGAGACAAAGCTGTTGAAATGGCGAATTCAGGTTGACCCTGATTTGACACTTACTGATTTTATTTTGACCTGCCTACAAATGAGATTTACGAGGAAGAAGATTAGTCGTACCAGCGGAGAATGTGCTGTTGAAATGGCGACCAGGTTGACTCGACTTCTGACACTTACTGATTTTATTTCGACTTACCCAAATGAGGATTTTTACGAGGAAATAAGCAGATTACCGGCAGTAGAATGTGTTGTTGAAAATGGCGACCAGGTTGACCTACTGGATACTTCTGATTTTATTTCGGACCTACCCAATGAGGATTTACGAGGAAGAAGATTGGGTCGGCAAGAATGTGCTGAAATGGCTTAATCAGGGAAGGACCTGGACTTGACACCTCTACTTTTCGATTTGATGGGTTTCATCTAAATGAGGATTTACGAGGAAGAAGAGATTGGCTCTAAAGCAGTGAGAATGTGCCGTTGAAATGGCGAATTGTGTTTGGACTTAGACGGACACTACCGATTTTATTTCGGACTTACCTAAATGAGGTGACGATGACAAAGAAGATTGGTCGCAGAATGTGCTGTTGAAATGGCGACCAGGTTGACCTGACTTGACACTTACTGATTTTATCTCTGACTTACCTAAATGAGGATTTACGATAAAATAAGACTTATCAAACAAGTGGAGAACGTGCCGTTGAAAATGGCGACCAGGTTGACCGACTTTATCGCCACCAGAGGATATTCGATCAAATGAGGATTTGCATGATGAAGAAGATTAGTCAGCAGTGAGAATGTGCTGTTGAAATGGCGACCATAGTTGGACCTGACCATACTTACTGTGGATTTTATTTCGGACTTACCTAAACGATTTACGAGGAAGAAGATTGGTCGGGCATTGAGAGTGTGCTGTTGAAATGGCGACCACAGGTTGAGCCGTCTCGACACTACTGATTTTACTTCGGACTTACCTAAATGAGAATTTACGAGAAGATTGGTCGGGGCAGTGAGAATGCTGTTAATAGCGGCCAAGGAATTAGGTTGAGCCGTCTTGACACTTACTGATTTTACTGGACTTACTCACATGAGAATTTACGAGGAATAAGACGACGGCAGTGAGAATGTGCTGTTGAAATGGTGACCAGGTTGACCTGACTGACACTTACTGATTTTATTTTGACTACCTAAATGAGGATTTACGAGGAAGAAGATTGGTCGGGGCAGTGAGAATGTGCTGTTGAAATGGCGACCAGGTTGAGGTGTCTTGACACTTTACTGATTTTACTTCGGACTGACCAAATGATAACTCACGAGGAAGAAGATTGGTCGTCGCAGTGAGAAAGTGCTGTTGAAATGGCGAATTGTGTTGACCTGGACTTGAAACTTACTGATTTTACTGGACCTACTCAAATGAGAATTTACGAGGAAGAAGATTGGTCGTGGCAGTGAGAATGTGCTGTTGAAATGGCGACCAGGTTGGAGCTGTCCTGGAACTTAATTTCACTTCTCGTGATCCACCTAAATGAGAATTTACGGAGAAGAAGATTAATGTGGCAGTGAGAAAGTGTTGTTGAAATGTGGCGACCAGGTTGGACTCATCTCCGAAACTTACTGATTTTTGATGGACTATATAATGAGAATTTACGAGAAGAAGATTGGTCGTGGTGCAGCAGAGAATGTGCTGTTGAAATGGTGACCATGTTGACCATCTAGAACCACCGATTTTACCGACCCACTTAAATGAGAATTTACGAGGAAGAAGATTGGTCGTGGCAGTGAGAATAAAGGTTGAAATGGCGACCAGGTTGACCTGACTTGACACTCATTGATTTGTCATGGACTTACCTAAATGATGACTTACGAGGAAGAAGATTGGTCGTGGCAGTGAGAATGTGCTGTTGAAATGGCGACCAGGTTGAGCTGTCTTGACACTCCCATTGGAGCTCTTTATTTCGGACTTACCTAAATGAGAATTTACGAGAAGAAGCGTTAATTGTGGTAGTGAGAATGCGCTGTTGAAATGCTTAATTGCGCTGACCCGACTTGGACACTTACCGATTTTATTTCGGACTTACCTAAATGAGGATTTACGAGGAAGAAGATTGGTCGGGGCAGTGAGAATGTGCTGTTGAAATGGCGACCAGGTTGACCTCCTTGACTAGACACTTACTGATTTTATTTCGGAATTTTACCTACATGAGGATTTACGAGGAAGAAGATTGTCATAGTGAGAATGTGCTGTTGAAATGGCGACCAGGTTGTCCCGACTTGACACTTAATGATTTTATTCTCTGAAGACTTAGCTAAATGAGGATTTACGAGGAAGAAGATTGTCAGCAGTGAGAATGTGTTGTTGAAAATGGCGAATTGGTGTCGACCTGACTTGACACTTACTGATTTTACTTCGGACTTACCAAATGAGGACCTACGAGGAAGAAGATTACTGCAGTGAGAATGTGCTGTTGAAATGGCGACCAGGTTGAGCTGTCTTGACATTACTGATTTTACTTCGGACTTACCTAAACGAGAATTTACGAGGAAGAAGATTGGTCGGGGCAGGGAGAATGGGTGGTTGGAATGGCGACCAGTTTGAGCTGTCTTAACACTTATACCGATTTTATTTCGGACTACCCAATGAGGATTTACGATGGAAGAAGATTGGTCGGGGTAGTGAGAATGTGCTGTTGAAACAGCAATCAGGTTGACCTGACTTGACACCTCTACTGATTTTATTTCGGACTTAACCAAATGAGGATTTACATGAATAAGATAGGTCGGGGCAGTGAGAATGTGCTGTTGAAATGGCGACCAGGTTGAGCTGTCTTGACACTTACTGATTTTACTTCGCTCTACCTAAATGAGAATTTACGAGGAAGAAGCATTGGTCGGGGCAGTGAGAATGTGCTGTTGAAATGGCGACCAGAAGGACCGACTTGACACTTACTGATTTTATTTCGGACTTGCTCAAATGAGGATTTACGAGGAAGAAGATTGGTCGGGGCCAGTGAGAATGTGCTGTTGAAATGGCGACCAGTTGACCTGACTGACACTTACTGATTTTTATTTCGACTTACCTAAATGAGGATTTACGAGAAGAAGATTGGTCGGGGCAGTGAGAATGTGCTGTTGAAATAAGCACCAGGTTGAGCTGTCTTGACACTTACTGATTTTATTTCGGACTTACCTAAATGAGAATTTATTGAGAGGAAGAAGATTGGTCGGGGCAGTGAGAATGTGCTGTTGAAATGGCGACCAGGTTGACCTGACTTGACACTTACTGATTTTATTTCGGACTTGCCTAAATGAGGATTTGATGAGGAAGATTGGTCGGGGCAGTGAGAATGCTGTTGAAATGGCGAACAGGTTGATCTGACTTGAAACTTACTGATTTTACTCTTTGGACTCTACCTAAATGAGAATTTACGAGGAAGAAGATTGGTCGTGGCAGTGAGAATGTGCTGTTGAAATGGCGACCAGGTTGAGCTGTCTTGAAACTTACTAATTTTACTTCGGACTTACCTAAATGAGAATTTACGAGGAAGAAGATTGGTCGTGGCAGTGAGAAAGTGCTGTTGAAATGAAGTAATTATGTTGACTCGACCTGAAACTTACTGATTTTACTGGATCTTACATAAATGAGAATTTACGGAGGAAGAAGATGGTCGCAAGTACAGAATGTGCTGTTGAAATGGTGACCATGTTGACCTGACTTGAAACTTACTGATTTTACTTCGGACTTACCTAAATGAGAATTCTACGAGGAAGAAGATTGGTCGTGGCAAGTAGAATGTGCTGTTGAAACGTTGACTCAGGTTGGACTGACTTGACACTTACTGATTTTATTTCGGACTTTACCTAAATGAGGATTTACGAGGGAAGAAGATTGGTCGTGGCAGTGAGAATGCTGTTGAAATGGCGACCAGGTTGAGCTGTCTTGACACTTACTGTTTTTATTTCGGACTTACCTAAATGAGAAATTTACGGAGGAATAAGCGTTAGTCGTGGCAGTGAGAATGTGCTGTTGAAATGGTTGATCAGGTTGACCTGACTAATAATTTACTGATTTTATTTCGGACTTACCCAAATGAGGATTTACGAGGAAGAAGATTGGTCGGGGCAGTGAGAATGTGCTGTTGAAATGGCGACCAGGTTGACCTGACTAGACACTTACTGATTTTATTTCGACTTACCTACATGAGGATTTACGAGGAAGAAGATTGTCATATGAGAATGCGCGTTGAAATGGCGACCAGGTTGTCCCGACTTGACACTTTTAATGATTTTATTTTCCAATTTAGCCAAATGAGGATTTACGGAGGAAGAAGATTGGTCGGGGCAGGAGAATGTGCTGTTGAAATGGCGACCAGGCTAATCTGACTTGACACTGGCCGATTTTATTTCAGACTACTCAACGAGGACTTACGAGAAGAAGATTGTCAAAGCAGTAGAGAATGCTGTTGAAATGGCGACCAGGTTGAGCTGTCTTCGATGATACTGATTTTACTTTGGACTTACCTAAATGAGAATCATTATAGAAGAAGATTGGGTTCGGGGCAGTGAGAATGTGCGGTTGAAATGGCGACCAGTTTGAGCTGTCTTTAACACTTACTGATTTTATTTCTGACTTACCTAAATGAGGATTTACGAGAAGAAGATTGTCAGCAGTAGAATGTGTTGTTGAAAGAAGTACCCAGTTGACCTGATCAGTGTGGATAATTACTGATTTTATTTCGGACTTTACTAAATGAGGATTACGATGAACAAGATAGTCAAAGGTGTGAGAATGTGCTGTTGAAATGGCGAACGAGGTTGTTTGCCTTGACACTTACTGATTTTACTTCTTGGTCTTTACCTAAATGAGAATTTACGAGGAAGAAGATTGGTCGGGCAGTGAGAATGTGCTGTTGAAATGGCGACCAGGTATTGACCTGACTGACACTTACTGATTTGAGATTGGACTTGTCGAAACGAGGATTTACGAGGAAGAAGATTGGTCGGCCAGTGAGAATGTGTTGTTGAAATGGAGCACTATGGTTAACTTGACTTGACACTTACTGATTTATTTGGACTTACCTAAATGGAGGATTTACGAGAAGAAGATTGAGCCAAAAGGGGAGAATGTGCTGACATGAAATGGTGACCAGGTTGTGCTGTCTTGACACTTACTGATTTTATTTCGGACTTACCTAAATGAGGGTACGAGGAAGAAGATTGGTCAGGGCGATGATGATATGGCACCATTGAAGCCAACGTGGGGTTTGACCTGACTTGACACTTACTGATTTTATTTCGGACTTGCCTAAATGAGGGATTTACAGCGAGGAAGAAGATTGGTTAAAGCAGTGAGAATGTGCTGTTGAATATGCGTTGAACTGAACTTGAAACTTACCAGTTTTATGGACTTACCTATAATGAGAATTTACGAGGAAGAAGATTGGTCGTGGCAGTGGTAAAACGTGAGAATGGCGACCAAGGTTGAGCTGTCTTGAAACTTACTAATTTTACTTCGGACTTACCTAAATGAGAATTTACGAGGAAGAAGATTGGTCGTGGCATTGAAAGTGTGAAAACTAATGATTGACTGTTGAAACTTACTGATTTTACTTCGGACTTGCATAATGGTGAAGAAGATTGGTCGTCCAACGGTGAGAATGTTATGATGAAACGGTGACCATGTTGACCTGAGCAAACTTACTGATTTCACTGGACTTACTAAACAGTTACGAGGAAGATGATAGTAGCGGTGAGAATGTGTGGAAATGGCGACCAGGTTGACTGACTTGACACTTACAGTTTATTCGGACTTACCTAAATGAGGATTTACGAGGAAGAAGATTGGTCGTGAGAATGAAGATGTACTGTTGACCGACCAGTTGAGCTGTCTTGACACTTACTGTTTTTGTTCGAACCTGATGAAGAAGTTTACGAGGAAGAAGGTTAGTCGTGGCAGTAGTCGTACCACCAAATGACGACCAGGTTGACCTGACTTGACGCCACTGATTTTGTTCGGACTTACCTAAACAAGGTTTTGAAGAAGATTGGTCAGGGCAGTGAGAATGTGCTGTTGAAATGGCGACCAGGTTGACCTGACTAGACGCACAGTTATTTCGTTTATGATTTACGAGGAAAAAAAAAACTATTGAGAATGTGCTGTTGAAATGGCGACCAGGTTGTCTGACTTGACACTTAATGATTTTATTTCAGACTTAGCTAAAATAAAGGTTTACGAGGAAGAAGATTGGTCGGAGGCGGAAGTATTACTGTTGAAATAGCGATAAAGTTGACCTGACTTGACACTGATTTTACTGGACTTATAAATGAGGACTTGAAGAGGATGGTCCAGGCTGATGAGGAATGTGCTGTTGAAATGGCGACCAGGTTGAGCTGTCTTGACGTTACTGATTTTGCCAGACTTACCTAGTAAATTTGAGAGAAGATTGGTCGGACGGTAAGTGTTAACATTTTGAAATGGCGACCAGATTGAGCTACAACCTTCTGATTTTTATTTCGGACTTACCTAATGAGGATTTACGAGGAAGAAGATTGGTCAGGGCAGTGAGTACTGTTGAAATGGCGACCAGGTTGGCTAACAGCCTTGCAGTTACTATTTCAATTTCCTAAATGAGGTTTACGAGGAAGAAGATTGGTGTGGTGAGAATGTGCTTTGTTGGAAAATGGCGACCAAGTTGATGACGACACTTACTGCTGGACTTACATAAATGAGGATTTACGAGGAAGAAGATTGGTCAGGGCAGTGAGAATGTGCTGTTGAAATGGCGACCAAATTTTGACTTGGCCTTACTGATATTATTTCGGATTTACCTAAATGAGGATTTACGATGAAGAAGATTGGTCGGGGCAGTGAGAATGTGCTGTTGAAATGGCGACCAGGTTGACCTGACTTGACACTTACTGATTTTATTTCGGACTTACCTAAATGAGGATTTACGAGGAAGAAGATTGGTCGGGGCATTGAGAGTGTGCTGTTGAAATGGCGACCAGGTTGAGCTGTCTTGACACTTACTGATTTTACTTCGGACTTACCTAAATGAGAATTTACGAGGAAGAAGATTGGTCGGGGCAGTGAGAATGTGCTGTTGAAATGGCGACCAGGTTGAGCTGTCTTGACACTTACTGATTTTACTTCGGACTTACCTACATGAGAATTTACGAGGAATAAGATTGGTCGTGGCAGTGAGAATGTGCTGTTGAAATGGTGACCAGGTTGACCTGACTTGACACTTACTGATTTTATTTCGGACTTACCTAAATGAGGATTTACGAGGAAGAAGATTGGCCGGGGCAGTGAGGAATGTGCTGTTGAAATGGCGACCAGGTTGAGGTGTCTTGATGTTCTAATTGATTTCCACGCTGGACTTACCTAAATGAGAATTTACGAGGAAGAAGATTGGTCGTCGCAGTGAGAAAGTGCTGTTGAAATACAGAATTCAGGTTGACCTGACTTGAAACTTACTGATTTGCATTTTGACTTACCTAAATGAGAATTTACGAGGAAGAAGATTGGTCAGGCAGTGAGAATGTGCTGTTGAAATGGCGACCAGGTTGAGCTGTCTTGGAACTACCACGTTTACTTCGACTTCACTAAATGAGAATTTTTACGAGGAAGAAGATTGGTCGGCAGTGAGAAAGTGCTGTTGAAATGGCGACCAGGTTGACCGCCTGGACCTGAAACTACTGATTTACTTCTAGACTTTGCTTTCGAAATGCCGGGAGAATCTTACGAGGAAGAAGATTGGTCGTGGCAGTGAGAATAAAAGGTTGCTGAAATGGTGACCATGTTGACCTGACTTGAAACTTACTGATTTTACTTCTGACTTACCTAAATGAGAATTTACGAGGAAGAAGATTGTCGTGCAGTGAGAACAAAGGTTGAAATGGCGACCAGGTTGACCTGACTTACTTACTGATTTGATTTCTTGGACTTACCTAAATGGGGAGGGATTTACGAGGAAGAAGATTGGCTGCAGCAGTGAGAATGTGCTGTTGAAATGGCGACCAGGTTGAGCTGTCTTGACACTTACTGTTTTTATTTCGACCTACTCAAATGAGAATTTACGAGGAAGAAGGTTATCGTGGCAGTGGAAGAGTGTCAGCGTTGAAATGGCGAACGGGGTTGACCTTGACTTGACACTTACTGATTTTATTTCGGACTTACCTAAATGAGGATTTTACGGAGGAAGAAGATTGGTCGGGGCAGTGAGAATGTGCTGGTTGAAATGGCGACCAGTTGACCTTGACTGTAGGATATTCTACTGATTTTTATTTCTGGACTTACCTACATGAGGATTTACGAGGAAGAGATTGGTCGGGGCAGTGAGAATGTGCTGTTGAAATGGCTAATCGAAGGTCCTTGTTCTTGAGTACACTTAATGATTTTATTTCAGACTTAGCTAAATGAGGATTTACGAGGAAGAAAGATTGGCCGGGGCAGTAGGAATGTGTGGGTTAAGAATAAGACTCAGGTTGAATCTCAATTTGACACTTACTGATTTTACTTCGGACTTACCTAAATGAGGACTTACGATACAGACACTTTTCCAAGAGTGAGAATGTTGAAATGGCGACCAGGTTGAGCCAGTCTTGACATTACTGATTTGGCCTCTGTTCTTACCCAAATGAGAATTTTGCTGCGGCAGTTACTGGCTGGGGCAGTGAGAATGTAAGGGTTGAAATGGCGACCAGTTTGAGCTGGTCTTACCACCTACTGATTTTTATTTCACTTACCTAAATGAGGATTTACGAGGAAGAAGATTGGTCGGGGCAGTGAGAATGTGCTGTTGAAATGGCGACCAGGTTGACCTGACTTGACACTTACTGATTTTATTTCGGAACTTGAATTCAAAGCCTGAGGATTTACGATGAACAAGATAGGTCGGGGCAGTGAGAACAGGCCAAGTTGAAATGGCGACCAGGTTGAGCTCGTCTTGACACTTACTGATTTTACTTCGCCTTACCTAAAATGAGAATTTCTAGCTGAGGAAGAAGATTGGTCGGGGCAGTGGAGGAATGTGCTGTTGAAATGGCGACCAGGTTGAGACCTGACTTGACACTTACTGATTTTATTTCGGACTTGCCTAAATGAGGATTTACGAGGAAGAAGATTGGTCGGGCCAGTGAGAATGTGCTGTTGAAATGGCGACCAGGTTGACCTTGACTTGACACTTACTGATTTTATTTCGGACTTACCTAAATGAGGGATTTCCATGGAGGGAAGAAGATTGGTCGGGGCAGTGAGAATGCTGTTGAAATGGCGACCAAAAGGAGCTTGGGTCTTGACACTTACTGATTTTATTTCGACTCTACTCTAAATGAGAATTTTACGAGCAGATTGGTCGGGGCAGGGAGAATGTGCTGTTGAAATGGCGACCAGGTTGTTCCGACTTGACACTACTGATTTTATTTCGGGACTTGCCTAAATGAGGATTTACGAGGAAGAAGATTGGTCGGGGCAGTGAGAATGTGCTGTTGAAATGGCGACCAGGTTGACCTGACTTGAAACTTACCTGATTTACTTGACTTACCTAAATGAGAATTTACGAGGAAGAAGATTGGTCGTGGCAGTGAGAATGTGCTGTTGAAATGGCGACCAGGTTGAGCTGTCTTGAAACTTACTAATTTTACTTCGGACTTACCTAAATGAGAATTTACGAGGAAGAAGATTGGTCGTGGCAGTGAGAAAGTGCTGTTGAAATGGCGACCAGGTTGACCTGACCTGAAACTTACTGATTTTACTTCGGACTTACATAAATGAGAATTTACGAGGAAGAAGATTGGTCGTGGCAGTGAGAATGTGCTGTTGAAATGGTGACCATGTTGACCTGACTTGAAACTTACTGATTTTACTTCGGACTTACCTAAATGAGAATTTACGAGGAAGAAGATTGGTCGTGGCAGTGAGAATGTGCTGTTGAAATGGCGACCAGGTTGACCTGACTTGACACTTACTGATTTTATTTCGGACTTACCTAAATGAGGATTTACGAGGAAGAAGATTGGTCGTGGCAGTGAGAATGTGCTGTTGAAATGGCGACCAGGTTGAGCTGTCTTGACACTTACTGTTTTTATTTCGGACTTACCTAAATGAGAATTTACGAGGAAGAAGGTTAGTCGTGGCAGTGAGAATGTGCTGTTGAAATGGCGACCAGGTTGACCTGACTTGACACTTACTGATTTTATTTCGGACTTACCTAAATGAGGATTTACGAGGAAGAAGATTGGTCGGGGCAGTGAGAATGTGCTGTTGAAATGGCGACCAGGTTGACCTGACTAGACACTTACTGATTTTATTTCGGACTTACCTACATGAGGATTTACGAGGAAGAAGATTGGTCGGGGCAGTGAGAATGTGCTGTTGAAATGGCGACCAGGTTGTCCTGACTTGACACTTAATGATTTTATTTCAGACTTAGCTAAATGAGGATTTACGAGGAAGAAGATTGGTCGGGGCAGTGAGAATGTGCTGTTGAAATGGCGACCAGGTTGACCTGACTTGACACTTACTGATTTTACTTCGGACTTACCTAAATGAGGACTTACGAGGAAGAAGATTGGTCGGGGCAGTGAGAATGTGCTGTTGAAATGGCGACCAGGTTGAGCTGTCTTGACATTACTGATTTTACTTCGGACTTACCTAAATGAGAATTTACGAGGAAGAAGATTGGTCGGGGCAGTGAGAATGTGCTGTTGAAATGGCGACCAGTTTGAGCTGTCTTAACACTTACTGATTTTATTTCGGACTTACCTAAATGAGGATTTACGAGGAAGAAGATTGGTCGGGGCAGTGAGAATGTGCTGTTGAAATGGCGACCAGGTTGACCTGACTTGACACTTACTGATTTTATTTCGGACTTAACTAAATGAGGATTTACGATGAACAAGATAGGTCGGGGCAGTGAGAATGTGCTGTTGAAATGGCGACCAGGTTGAGCTGTCTTGACACTTACTGATTTTACTTCGCCTTACCTAAATGAGAATTTACGAGGAAGAAGATTGGTCGGGGCAGTGAGAATGTGCTGTTGAAATGGCGACCAGGTTGACCTGACTTGACACTTACTGATTTTATTTCGGACTTGCCTAAATGAGGATTTACGAGGAAGAAGATTGGTCGGGCCAGTGAGAATGTGCTGTTGAAATGGCGACCAGGTTGACCTGACTTGACACTTACTGATTTTATTTCGGACTTACCTAAATGAGGATTTACGAGGAAGAAGATTGGTCGGGGCAGTGAGAATGTGCTGTTGAAATGGCGACCAGGTTGAGCTGTCTTGACACTTACTGATTTTATTTCGGACTTACCTAAATGAGAATTTACGAGGAAGAAGATTGGTCGGGGCAGTGAGAATGTGCTGTTGAAATGGCGACCAGGTTGACCTGACTTGACACTTACTGATTTTATTTCGGACTTGCCTAAATGAGGATTTACGAGGAAGAAGATTGGTCGGGGCAGTGAGAATGTGCTGTTGAAATGGCGACCAGGTTGACCTGACTTGACACTTACTGATTTTATTTCGGACTTACCTAAATGAGGATTTACGAGGAAGAAGATTGGTCGGGGCAGTGAGAATGTGCTGTTGAAATGGCGACCAGGTTGAGCTGTCTTGACACTTACAGATTTTACTTCGGACTTACCTAAATGAGGATTTACGAGAAAGAAGATTGGTCGTGGCAGTGAGAATGTGCTGTTGAAATGGCGACCAGGTTGACCTGACTTGACACTTACTGATTTTATTTCGGACTTGCCTAAATGAGGATTTCCGAGGAAGAAGATTGGTCGGGGCAGTGAGAATGTGCTGTTGAAATGGCGACCAGGTTGAGCTGTCTTGACACTTACTGATTTTACTTCGGACTTACCTAAATGAGAATTTACGAGGAAGAAGATTGGTCGGGGCAGTGAGAATGTGCTGTTGAAATGGCGACCAGGTTGACCTGACATGACACTTACTGATTTTATTTCGGACTTACCTAAATGTGGATTTACGAGGAAGAAGATTGTTCGGGGCAGTGAGAATGTGCTGTTGAAATGGCGACCAGGTTGACCTGACTTGACACTTACTGATTTCATTTCGGACTTACCTAAATGAGGATTTACGAGGAAGAAGATTGGTCGGGGCAGTGAGAATGTGCTGTTGAAATGGCGACCAGGTTGACCTGACTTGACACTTACTGATTTTATTTCGGACTTGCCTAAATGAGGATTTACGAGGAAGAAGATTGGTCGGGGCAGTGAGAATGTGCTGTTGAATTGGCAACCAGGCTGAGCTGTCTTGACACTTACTGATTTTACTTCGGACTTACCTAAATGGGAATTTACGAGGAAGAACATTGGTCGGGGCAGTGAGAATGTGCTGTTGAAATGGCGACCAGGTTGAGCTGTCTTGACACTTACTGATTTTACTTCGGACTTACCTAAATGAGAATTTACGAGGAAGAAGATTGGTCGGGGCAGTGAGAATGTGCTGTTGAAACGGCGACCAGGTTGAGCTGTCTTGACACTTGCTGATTTTACTTCGGACTTACCTAAATGAGAATTTACGAGGAAGAAGATTGGTCGGGGCAGTGAGAATGTGCTGTTGAAATGGCGACCAGGTTGACCTGACTTGACACTTACTGATTTTACTTCGGACTTCCCTAAATGAGGATTTACGAGGAAGAAGATTGGTCGGGGCAGTGAGAATGTGCTGTTGAAATGGCGACCAGGTTGAGCTGTCTTGACACTTACTGATTTTACTTCGGACTTACCTAAATGAGAATTTACGAGGAAGAAGATTGGTCGGGGCAGTGAGAATGTGCTGTTGAAATGGCGACCAGGTTGACCTGACTTGACACTTACTGATTTTATTTCGGACTTACCTAAATGAGAATTTACGAGGAAGAAGATTGGTCGGGGCAGTGAGAATGTGCTGTTGAAATGGCGACCAGGTTGAGCTGTCTTGACACTTACTGATTTTACTTCGGACTTACCTAAATGAGAATTTACGAGGAAGAAGATTGGTCGGGGCAGTGAGAATGTGCTGTTGAAATGGCGACCAGGTTGAGCTGTCTTGACACTTACTGCTTTTATTTCGGACTTACCTAAATGAGGATTACGAGGAAGAGGATTGGTCGGGGCAGTGAGAATGTGCTGTGGAAATGGCGACCAGGTTGACCTGACTTGACACTTACTGATTTTATTTCGGACTTACCTAAATGAGAATTTACGAGGAAGAAGATTGGTCGGGGCAGTGAGAATGTGCTGTTGAAATGGCGACCAGGTTGACCTGACTTGACACTTACTGATTTTATTTCGGACTTACCAAATGAGGATTTACGAGGAAGAAGATTGGTCGTGGCAGTGAGAATGTGCTGTTGAAATGGCGACCAGGTTGAGCTGTCTTAACACTTACTGATTTTATTTCGGACTTACCTAAATGAGAATTTACGAGGAAGAAGGTTAGTCGTGGCAGTGAGAATGTGCTGTTGAAATGGCGACCAGGTTGACCTGACTTGACACTTACTGATTTTATTTCGGACTTACCTAAATGAGGATTTACGAGGAAGAAGATTGGTCGTGGCAGTGAGAATGTGCTGTTGAAATGGCGACCAGGTTGACCTGACTTGACACTTACTGATTTTATTTCGGACTTACCTACATGAGGATTTACGAGGAAGATAATTGGTCGGGGCAGTGAGAATGTGCTGTTGAAATGGCGACCAGGTTGTCCTGACTTGACACTTAATGATTTTATTTCAGACTTAGCTAAATGAGATCATTGAGTAAAGGCGTGATGGTCAGTAGTAGAAGGTGTCGTTGAAATAAGGTGACCAGGTTGACCTGACTTGACACTTACTGATTTTACTTCTGGGACTTACCCAAATGAGGATTTACGAGGAAGAAGATTGGCCGCGAGAATGTGCTGTTGAAATGGCGACCCAGTTTGAGCTGTTTGGAAGACCTTCATCGATTTTATTTGGATCATCCTGAAATGAGGATTTCATTATAAAAGATTGGTCGGGGTATAATGTGCTGTTGAAATGGCGTTCAGTTGACCTGACGGACACATACTGATTTTATTTTGATCAACTAAATGAGGATTTACGATGAACAAGATAGGTCGGGGCAGTGAGAATAAAGCTGTTGAAAATACAATTAGGCTGGAGCTGTCTGACACTTACTGATTTTACTTCGCCTTACCCAAATGAGAATTCTGTTGAGAAGAAGATTGGTCGGGCAGGAGAATGTGCTGTTGAAATGGCGACCAGGTTGACCCGACTTGACACTTGTTTGATTTTGCCTCGACTTGCCTAAATGAGGATTTACGAGGAAGAAGATTGTCAGCATGGAGAATGTGCTGTTGAAATGGCGAATTGAAGTTGACCTTGACTTGACACTTACTGATTTACTGGACTGTTCAAATGAGGATTGGCCGAGGAAGAAGATTGGTCGGGGCAGTGAGAATGCTGTTGAAATGGCGACCAGGTTGAGCTGTCTTGACACTTACTGATTTTATTTCGGACTTACCAATGAGAATTTACGAGGAAGAAGATTGGTCGGGCAGAATGTAATGTTGAAATGGCGACCAGGCTGACTCGACTTGACACTACTGATTTTATCGGACTTGCCTAAATGAGGATTACGGAGGAAGAAGATTGGTCGAAGTGTTATGAATGTGTTGTTGAAATGGCGACCAGGTTAATTCGACTTGACACTTACTGATTTTATTTCGGACTTACCTAAATGAGGATTTACGAGAAAGAAGATTGGTCGTGGCAGTGAGAATGCTGTTGAAATGGCGACCAGGTTGACTTGACTTGACACTTACTGATTTTATTTCCCCGACTTGCCTAAATGAGGATTTCCGAGGAAGAAGATTGGTCGGGCCAGTGAGAATGTGCTGTTGAAATGGCGACCAGGTTGAGCTGTCTTGACACTTACTGATTTTACTTCGGACTTACCTAAATGAGAATTTACGAGGAAGAAGATTGGTCATGGTGAGAATGTGCTGTTGAAATGGCGACCAGGTTGGACTTGACTTGACACTTATCAGATTTTATTTTGGACTGCTTTCCAAATGAGGATTTACGAGGAAGAAGATTGGTCGGGGCAGTGAGAATGCTGTTGAAATGGCGACCAGGGCTGACGTCTGACACTTACTGATTTTACTTGGACTTACCTAAATGGGAATTTACGAGGAAGAACATTGGTCAGCAGTGAGAATGTGCTGTTGAAATGGCGACCAGGTTGAGCTGTCTTGACACTTACTGATTTTATTTCGGACTTACATAAATGAGAATTTACGAGGAAGAAGGTTGGTCGGGGCAGTGAGAATGTACTGTTGAAATGGCGACCAGGTTGACCTGACTTGACACTTACTGATTTTATTTCGGACTTGCCTAAATGAGGATTTACGAGGAAGAAGATTGGTCGGGGCAGTGAGAATGTGCTGTTGAAATGGCGACCAGGTTGACCTGACTTGACACTTACTGATTTTATTTCGGACTTACCTAAATGAGGATTTACGAGAATGAAGATTGGTCGTGGCAGTGAGAATGTGCTGTTGAAATGGCGACCAGGTTGACTTGACTTGACACTTACTGATTTTATTTCGGACTTGCCTAAATGAGGATTTCCGAGGAAGAAGATTGGTCGGGTCAGTGAGAATGTGCTGTTGAAATGGCGACCAGGTTGAGCTGTCTTGACACTTACTGATTTTACTTCGGACTTACCTAAATGAGAATTTACGAGGAAGAAGATTGGTCGGGGCAGTGAGAATGTGCTGTTGAAATGGCGACCAGGTTGACCTGACTTGACACTTACTGATTTTATTTCGGACTTGCCTAAATGAGGATTTACGAGGAAGAAGATTGGTCGGGGCAGTGAGAATGTGCTGTTGAAATGGCGACCAGGCTGAGCTGTCTTGACACTTACTGATTTTACTTCGGACTTACCTAAATGGGAATTTACGAGGAAGAACATTGGTCGGGGCAGTGAGAATGTGCTGTTGAAATGGCGACCAGGTTGAGCTGTCTTGACACTTACTGATTTTACTTCGGACTTACCAAAATGAGAATTTACGAGGAAGAAGATTGGTCGGGGCAGTGAGAATGTGCTGTTGAAATGGCGACCAGGTTGAACTGTCTTGACACTTGCTGATTTTACTTCGGACTTACCTAAATGAGAATTTACGAGGAAGAAGATTGGTCGGGGCAGTGAGAATGTGCTGTTGAAATGGCGACCAGGTTGACCTGACTTGACACTTACTGATTTTACTTCGGACTTACCTAAATGAGGATTTACGAGGAAGAAGATTGGTCGGGGCAGTGAGAATGTGCTGTTGAAATGGCGACCAGGTTGAGCTGTCTTGACACTTACTGATTTTACTTCGGACTTACCTAAATGAGAATTTACGAGGAAGAAGATTGGTCGGGGCAGTGAGAATGTGCTGTTGAAATGGCGACCAGGTTGAGCTGTCTTGACACTTACTGCTTTTATTTCGGACTTACCTAAATGAGGATTACGAGGAAGAAGATTGGTCGGGGCAGTGAGAATGTGCTGTTGAAATGGCGACCAGGTTGACCTGACTTGACACTTACTGATTTTACTTCGGACTTACCTAAATGAGAATTTACGAGGAAGAAGATTGGTCGGGGCAGTGAGAATGTGCTGTTGAAATGGCGACCAGGTTGACCTGACTTGACACTTACTGATTTCATTTCGGACTTACCTAAATGAGGCTTTACGAGGAAGAAGATTGGTCGGGGCAGTGAGAATGTGCTGTTGAAATGGCGACCAGGTTGACCTGACTTGACACTTACTGATTTATTTCGGACTTACCTAAATGAGGATTTACGAGGAAGAAGATTGGTCGGGGCAGTGAGAATGTGCTGTTGAAATGGCGACCAGGTTGACCTGACTTGACACTTACTGATTTATTTCGGACTTACCTAAATGAGGATTTACGAGGAAGAAGATTGGTCGGGGCAGTGAGAATGTGCTGTTGAAATGGCGACCAGGTTGACCTGACTTGACACTTACTGATTTCATTCGGACTTACCTAAATGAGGATTTACGAGGAAGAAGATTGGTCGGGGCAGTGAGAATGTGCTGTTGAAATGGCGACCAGGCTGAGCTGTCTTGACACTTACTGATTTTACTTCGGACTTACCTAAATGGGAATTTACGAGGAAGAACATTGGTCGGGGCAGTGAGAATGTGCTGTTGAAATGGCGACCAGGTTGAGCTGTCTTGACACTTACTGATTTTACTTCGGACTTACCAAAATGAGAATTTACGAGGAAGAAGATTGGTCGGGCAGTGAGAATGTGCTGTTGAAATGGCGACCAGGTTGAGCTGTCTTGACACTTGCTGATTTTACTTCGGACTTACCTAAATGAGAATTTACGAGGAAGAAGATTATTCGGGGCAGTGAGAATGTGCTGTTGAAATGGCGACCAGGTTGACCTGACTTGACACTTACTGATTTTACTTCGGACTTACCTAAATGAGGATTTACGAGGAAGAAGATTGGTCGGGGCAGTGAGAATGTGCTGTTGAAATGGCGACCAGGTAGAGCTGTCTTGACACTTACTGATTTTACTTCGGACTTACCTAAATGAGAATTTACGAGGAAGAAGATTGGTCGGGGCAGTGAGAATGTGCTGTTGAAATGGCGACCAGTTTGACCTGACTTGACACTTACTGATTTTATTTCGGACTTACCTAAATGAGAATTTACGAGGAAGAAGATTGGTCGGGGCAGTGAGAATGTGCTGTTGAAATGGCGACCAGGTTGAGCTGTCTTGACACTTACTGATTTTACTTCGGACTTACCTAAATGAGAATTTACGAGGAAGAAGATTGGTCGGGGCAGTGAGAATGTGCTGTTGAAATGGCGACCAGGTTGAGCTGTCTTGACACTTACTGCTTTTATTTCGGACTTACCTAAATGAGGATTACGAGGAAGAAGATTGGTCGGGGCAGTGAGAATGAGCTGTTGAAATGGCGACCAGGTTGACCTGACTTGACACTTACTGATTTTATTTCGGACTTACCTAAATGAGAATTTACGAGGAAGAAGATTGGTCGGGGCAGTGAGAATGTGCTGTTGAAATGGCGACCAGGTTGACCTGACTTGACACTTACTGATTTTATTTCGGACTTACCTTAATGAGAATTTACGAGGAAGAAGATTGGTCGGGGCTGTGAGAATGTTCTGTTGAAATGGCGACCAGGTTGACCTGACTTGACACTTACTGATTTTATTTCGGACTTGCCTAAATGAGGATTTCCGAGGAAGAAGATTGGTCGGGGCAGTGAGAATGTGCTGTTGAAATGGCGACCAGGTTGAGCTGTCTTGACACTTACTGATTTTCCTTCGGACTTACCTAAATGAGAATTTACGAGGAAGAAGATTGGTCGGGGCAGTGAGAATGTGCTGTTGAAATGGCGACCAGGTTGACCTGACATGACACTTACTGATTTTATTTCGGACTTACCTAAATGTGGATTTACGAGGAACAAGATTGGTCGGGGCAGTGAGAATGTGCTGTTGAAATGGCGACCAGGTTGACCTGACTTGACACTTACTGATTTCATTTCGGACTTACCTAAATGAGGAATTACGAGGAAGAAGATTGGTCGGGGCAGTGAGAATGTGATGTTGAAATGGCGACCAGGTTGACCTGACTTGACACTTACTGATTTTATTTCGGACTTGCCTAAATGAGGATTTACGAGGAAGAAGATTGGTCGGGGCAGTGAGAATGTGCTGTTGAAATGGCGACCAGGCTGAGCTTTCTTGACACTTACTGATTTTACTTCGGACTTAACTAAATGGGAATTTACGAGGAAGAACATTGGTCGGGGCAGTGAGAATGTGCTGTTGAAATGGCGACCAGGTTGAGCTGTCTTGACACTTACTGATTTTACTTCGGACTTAACTAAATGAGAATTTACGAGGAAGAAGATTGGTCGGGGCAGTGAGAATGTGCTGTTGAAATGGCGACCAGGTTGAGCTGTCTTGACACTTACTGATTTTACTTCGGACTTACCTAAATGAGAATTTACGAGGAAGAAGATTGGTCGGGGCAGTGAGAATGTGCTG
Organism: Ascarosepion bandense; assembly: GCA_037127315.1. Classification (NCBI taxonomy): domain Eukaryota; kingdom Metazoa; phylum Mollusca; class Cephalopoda; order Sepiida; family Sepiidae; genus Ascarosepion; species Ascarosepion bandense. Next base: position 284,818 of record JBBBDQ010030875.1, on the reverse strand, counting down.
TTGAAATGGCGACCAGGTTGACCTGACTTGGCACTTACTGATTTTACTTCGGACTTACCTAAATGAGGATTTACGAGGAAGAAGATTGGTCGGGGCAGTGAGAATGTGCTGTTGAAATGGCGACCAGGTTGAGCTGTCTTGACACTTACTGATTTTACTTCGGACTTACCTAAATGAGAATTTACGAGGAAGAAGATTGGTCGGGGCAGTGAGAATGTCCTGTTGAAATGGCGACCAGGTTGACCTGACTTGCCACTTACTGATTTTATTTCGGACTTACCTAAATGAGAATTTACGAGGAAGAAGATTGGTCGGGGCAGTGACAATGTGCTGTTGAAATGGCGACCAGGTTGACCTTACTTGACACTTACTGATTTTATTTCGGACTTACCTAAATGAGAATTTACGAGGAAGAAGATTGGTCGGGGCAGTGAGAATGTGCTGTTGAAATGGCGACCAGGTTGACCTGACTTGACACTTACTGATTTTACTTCGGACTTACCTAAATGAGGATTTACGAGGAAGAAGATTGGTCGGGGCAGTGAGAATGTGCTGTTGAAATGGCGACCAGGTTGAGCTGTCTTGACACTTACTGATTTTACTTCGGACTTACCTAAATGAGAATATACGAGGAAGAAGATTGTTTGTAGTAGAGAATGTGCTGTTGAAATGGCGACCAGGTTGAGCTGTCTTGACACTTACTGATTTTACTTCGGACTTACCTAAATGAGAATTTACGAGGAAGAAGATTGGTCGGGGCAGTGAGAATGTGCTGTTGAAATGGCGACCAGGTTGAGCTGTCTTGACACTTACTGCTTTTATTTCGGACTTACCTAAATGAGGATTAACAGGAAGAAGATTGGTCGGGGGCAGTGAGAATGTGCTGTTGAAATGGCGACCAGGTTGACCTGACTTGACACTTACTGATTTTACTTCGGACTTACCTAAATGAGAATTTACGAGAAGAAGAAGATTGGTCGGGGCAGTGAGAATGTGCTGTTGAAATGGCGACCAGGGTTGACCTGAGACTTGACACTTACTGATTTCATTTCGGACTTACCTAAATGAGGATTTACGAGGAAGAAGATTGGTCGGGGCAGTGAGAATGTGCTGTTGAAATGGCGACCAGGTTGACCTGACTTGACACCACGGATTTATTTCGGACTTGCCTAAATGAGGATTTACGAGGAAGAAGATTGGTCGGGGCAGTGAGAAATGTGCTGTTGAAATGGCGACCAGGCTGAGCTGTCTTGACACTTACTGATTTTACTTCGGACTTACCTAAATGGGAATTTACGAGGAAGAACATTGGTCGGGGCAGTGAGAATGTGTTGTTGAAATGGCAACGGGGTTACTGTCTTGACACTTACTGATTTTACTGGACTTACCAAAATGAGAATTTACGAGGAAGAAGATTGGTCGGGGCAGTGAGAATGTGCTGTTGAAATGGCGACCAGGTTGAGCTGTCTTGACACTTGCTGATTTTACTGACTTACCCAAATGGAGAATTTACGAGTAAAGAAGTTTGCCTGGGGCAGTAGAATGTGGTTGTTGAAATGGCGACCAGGTTGACCTGATCATACTTACTGATTTTACTTCGGACTTACCTAAATGAGGATTTACGAGGAAGAAGATTGGTCGGGGCAGTGAGAATGTGCTGTTGAAATGGCGACCAGGTAGAGCTGTCTTGACACTACCGATTTTACTGACTTACCCAAATGAGAATTTACGAGGAAGAAGATTTGGTCGGGGCAGTGAGAATGTGCTGTTGAAATGGCGACCAGGTTGACCTGACTTGACACTCACGACTTTATTTCGGACTTACCTAAATGAGAATTTACAGGCACATTATCAAAGGTGAGAATTTTGTTGAAACAAAGTGACCAGTTTGGTTGTCTTGACACTTGTCGATTTTACTTCGGACTTACCTAAATGAGAATTTACGAGGAAGAAGATTGGTCGGGGCAGTGAGAATGTGCTGTTGAAATGGCGACCAGGTTGAGCTGTCTTGACACTTACTGCTTTTATTTCGGACTTACCTAAATGAGGATTACGAGGAAGAAGATTGGTCGGGGCAGTGAGAATGAGCTGTTGAAATGGCGACCAGGTTGACCTGACTTGACACTGTTTGATTTACTTCGGACTTACCTAAATGAGAATTTACGAGGAAGAAGATTGGTCGGGGTGTTAGAATGTGTGCTGTTGAAATGGCGACCAGGTTGACCTGACTTGCAATTTCACCGATTTTATTTTGGATCACTTTAATGAGAGAACTTACGAGGAAATAAGATTATCGGGGCTGTGAGAATGTTCTGTTGAAATGGCGACCAGGTTGACCTGACTTGACACTTACTGATTTTATTTCGGACTTGCCTAAATGAGGATTTCCGAGGAAGAAGATTGGTCGGGGCAGTGAGAATGTGCTGTTGAAATGGCGACCAGGTTGAGCTGTCTTGACACTTACTGATTTTACTTCGGACTTACCTAAATGAGAATTTACGAGGAAGAAGATTGGTCGGGGCAGTGAGAATGTGCTGTTGAAATGGCGACCAGGTTGACCTGACATGACACTTACTGATTTTATTTCGGACTTACCTAAATGTGGATTTACGAGGAACAAGATTGGTCGGGGCAGTGAGAATGTGCTGTTGAAATGGCGACCAGGTTGACCTGACTTGACACTTACTGATTTCATTTCGGACTTACCTAAATGAGGAATTACGAGGAAGAAGATTGGTCGGGGCAGTGAGAATGTGATGTTGAAATGGCGACCAGGTTGACCTGACTTGACACTTACTGATTTTATTTCGGACTTGCCTAAATGAGGATTTACGAGGAAGAAGATTGGTCGGGGCAGTGAGAATGTGCTGTTGAAATGGCGACCAGGCTGAGCTTTCTTGACACTTACTGATTTTACTTCGGACTTGCCTAAATGGGAATTTACGAGGAAGAACATTGGTCGGGGCAGTGAGAATGTGCTGTTGAAATGGCGACCAGGTTGACCTGACTTGACACTTACTGATTTTATTTCGGACTTACCTAAATGAGAATTTACGAGGAAGAAGATTGGTCGGGGCAGTGAGAATGTGCTGTTGAAATGGCGACCAGGTTGAGCTGTCTTGACACTTACTGATTTTACTTCGGACTTACCTAAATGAGAATTTACGAGGAAGAAGATTGGTCGGGGCAGTGAAAATGTGCTGTTGAAATGGCGACCAGGTTGACCTGACTTGACACTTACTGATTTTATTTCGGACTTACCTAAATGAGGATTTACGAGGAAGAAGATTGGTCGGGGCAGTGAGAATGTGCTGTTGAAATGGCGACCAGGTTGACCTGACTTAACACTTACTGATTTTATTTCGGACTTACCTAAATGAGAATTTACGAGGAAGAAGATTGGTAGGGTCAGGGAGAATGTGCTGTTGAAATGGCGACCAGGTTGAGCTGTCTTGACACTTACTGATTTTACTTCGGACTTACCTAAATGAGGATTTACGAGGAAGAAGATTGGTCGGGGCAGTGAGAATGTGCTGTTGAAATGGCGACCAGGTTGACCTTACTTGACACTTACTGATTTTATTTCGGACTTACCTAAATGAGAATTTACGAGGAAGAAGATTGGTCGGGGCAGTGAGAATGTGCTGTTGAAATGGCGACCAGGTTGAGCTGTCTTGACACTTACTAATTTTACTTCGGACTTACCTAAATGAGAATTTACGAGGAAGAAGATTGGTCGGGGCAGTGAGAATGTGCTGTTGAAATGGCGACCAGGTTGACCTGACTTGACACTTACTGATTTTATTTCGGACTTACCTAAATGAGAATTTACGAGGAAGAAGATTGGTCGGGGCAGTGAGAATGTGCTGTTGAAATGGCGACCAGGTTGAGCTGTCTTGACACTTACTGATTTTACTTCGGACTTACCTAAATGAGAATTTACGAGGAAGAAGATTGGTCGGGGCAGTGAGAATGTGCTGTTGAAATGGCGACCAGGTTGACCTGACTTGAGACTTACTGATTTTATTTCGGACTTACCTAAATGAGGATTTACGAGGAAGAAGATTGGTCGGGGCAGTGAGAATGTGCTGTTGAAATGGCGACCAGGTTGACCTGACTTGACACTTACTGATTTTATTTCGGATTACCTAAATGAGAATTTACGAGGAAGAAGATTGGTCGGGGCAGTGAGAATGTGCTGTTGAAATGGCGACCAGTTTGAGCTGTCTTGACACTTACTGATTTTATTTCGGACTTACCTTAATGAGAATTTACGAGGAAGAAGATTGGTCGGGGCAGTGAGAATGTGCTGTTGAAATGGCGACCAGGTTGACCTGACTTGACACTTACTGATTTAATTTCGGACTTACCTAAATGAGGATTTACGAGGAAGAAGATTGGTCGGTGCAGTGAGAATGTGCTGTTGAAATGGCGACCAGGTTGACCTGACTTGACACTTACTGATTTTATTTCGGACTTACCTAAATGAGGATTTACGAGGAAGAAGATTGGTCGGGGCAGTGAGAATGTGCTGTTGAAATGGCGACCAGGTTGAGCTGTCTTGACACTTACTGCTTTTATTTCGGACTTACCTAAATGAGGATTACGAGGAAGAAGATTGGTCGGGGCAGTGAGAATGTGCTGTTGAAATGGCGACCAGGTTGACCTGACTTGACACTTACTGATTTTACTTCGGACTTACCTAAATGAGAATTTACGAGGAAGAAGATTGGTCGGGGCAGTGAGAATGTGCTGTTGAAATGGCGACCAGGTTGACCTGACTTGACACTTACTGATTTCATTTCGGACTTACCTAAATGAGGATTTACGAGGAAGAAGATTGGTCGGGGCAGTGAGAATGTGCTGTTGAAATGGCGACCAGGTTGACCTGACTTGACACTTACTGATTTATTTCGGACTTGCCTAAATGAGGATTTACGAGGAAGAAGATTGGTCGGGGCAGTGAGAATGTGCTGTTGAAATGGCGACCAGGCTGAGCTGTCTTGACACTTACTGATTTTACTTCGGACTTACCTAAATGGGAATTTACGAGGAAGAACATTGGTCGGGGCAGTGAGAATGTGCTGTTGAAATGGCGACCAGGTTGAGCTGTCTTGACACTTACTGATTTTACTTCGGACTTACCAAAATGAGAATTTACGAGGAAGAAGATTGGTCGGGGCAGTGAGAATGTGCTGTTGAAATGGCGACCAGGTTGAGCTGTCTTGACACTTGCTGATTTTACTTCGGACTTACCTAAATGAGAATTTACGAGGAAGAAGTTTATTCGGGGCAGTGAGAATGTGCTGTTGAAATGGCGACCAGGTTGACCTGACTTGACACTTACTGATTTTACTTCGGACTTACCTAAATGAGGATTTACGAGGAAGAAGATTGGTCGGGGCAGTGAGAATGTGCTGTTGAAATGGCGACCAGGTAGAGCTGTCTTGACACTTACTGATTTTACTTCGGACTTACCTAAATGAGAATTTACGAGGAAGAAGATTGGTCGGGGCAGTGAGAATGTGCTGTTGAAATGGCGACCAGGTTGACCTGACTTGACACTTACTGATTTTATTTCGGACTTACCTAAATGAGAATTTACGAGGAAGAAGATTGGTCGGGGCAGTGAGAATGTGCTGTTGAAATGGCGACCAGGTTGAGCTGTCTTGACACTTACTGATTTTACTTCGGACTTACCTAAATGAGAATTTACGAGGAAGAAGATTGGTCGGGGCAGTGAGAATGTGCTGTTGAAATGGCGACCAGGTTGAGCTGTCTTGACACTTACTGCTTTTATTTCGGACTTACCTAAATGAGGATTACGAGGAAGAAGATTGGTCGGGGCAGTGAGAATGAGCTGTTGAAATGGCGACCAGGTTGACCTGACTTGACACTTACTGATTTTATTTCGGACTTACCTAAATGAGAATTTACGAGGAAGAAGATTGGTCGGGGCAGTGAGAATGTGCTGTTGAAATGGCGACCAGGTTGACCTGACTTGACACTTACTGATTTTATTTCGGACTTACCTTAATGAGAATTTACGAGGAAGAAGATTGGTCGGGGCTGTGAGAATGTTCTGTTGAAATGGCGACCAGGTTGACCTGACTTGACACTTACTGATTTTATTTCGGACTTGCCTAAATGAGGATTTCCGAGGAAGAAAAGATTGGTCGGGGCAGTGAGAATGTGCTGTTGAAATGGCGACCAGGTTGAGCTGTCTTGACACTTACTGATTTTACTTCGGACTTACCTAAATGAGAATTTACGAGGAAGAAGATTGGTCGGGGCAGTGAGAATGTGCTGTTGAAATGGCGACCAGGTTGACCTGACATGACACTTACTGATTTTATTTCGGACTTACCTAAATGTGGATTTACGAGGAACAAGATTGGTCGGGGCAGTGAGAATGTGCTGTTGAAATGGCGACCAGGTTGACCTGACTTGACACTTACTGATTTCATTTCGGACTTACCTAAATGAGGAATTACGAGGAAGAAGATTGGTCGGGGCAGTGAGAATGTGATGTTGAAATGGCGACCAGGTTGACCTGACTTGACACTTACTGATTTTATTTCGGACTTGCCTAAATGAGGATTTACGAGGAAGAAGATTGGTCGGGGCAGTGAGAATGTGCTGTTGAAATGGCGACCAGGCTGAGCTTTCTTGACACTTACTGATTTTACTTCGGACTTGCCTAAATGGGAATTTACGAGGAAGAACATTGGTCGGGGCAGTGAGAATGTGCTGTTGAAATGGCGACCAGGTTGACCTGACTTGACACTTACTGATTTTATTTCGGACTTACCTAAATGAGAATTTACGAGGAAGAAGATTGGTCGGGGCAGTGAGAATGTGCTGTTGAAATGGCGACCAGGTTGAGCTGTCTTGACACTTACTGATTTTACTTCGGACTTACCTAAAAAATGAGAATTTACGAGGAAGAAGATTGGTCGGGGCAGTGAAAATGTGCTGTTGAAATGGCGACCAGGTTGACCTGACTTGACACTTACTGATTTTATTTCGGACTTACCTAAATGAGGATTTACGAGGAAGAAGATTGGTCGGGGCAGTGAGAATGTGCTGTTGAAATGGCGACCAGGTTGACCTGACTTAACACTTACTGATTTTATTTCGGACTTACCTAAATGAGAATTTACGAGGAAGAAGATTGGTAGGGTCAGGGAGAATGTGCTGTTGAAATGGCGACCAGGTTGAGCTGTCTTGACACTTACTGATTTTACTTCGGACTTACCTAAATGAGGATTTACGAGGAAGAAGATTGGTCGGGGCAGTGAGAATGTGCTGTTGAAATGGCGACCAGGTTGACCTTACTTGACACTTACTGATTTTATTTCGGACTTACCTAAATGAGAATTTACGAGGAAGAAGATTGGTCGGGGCAGTGAGAATGTGCTGTTGAAATGGCGACCAGGTTGAGCTGTCTTGACACTTACTAATTTTACTTCGGACTTACCTAAATGAGAATTTACGAGGAAGAAGATTGGTCGGGGCAGTGAGAATGTGCTGTTGAAATGGCGACCAGGTTGACCTGACTTGACACTTACTGATTTTATTTCGGACTTACCTAAATGAGAATTTACGAGGAAGAAGATTGGTCGGGGCAGTGAGAATGTGCTGTTGAAATGGCGACCAGGTTGAGCTGTCTTGACACTTACTGATTTTACTTCGGACTTACCTAAATGAGAATTTACGAGGAAGAAGATTGGTCGGGGCAGTGAGAATGTGCTGTTGAAATGGCGACCAGGTTGACCTGACTTGAGACTTACTGATTTTATTTCGGACTTACCTAAATGAGGATTTACGAGGAAGAAGATTGGTCGGGGCAGTGAGAATGTGCTGTTGAAATGGCGACCAGGTTGACCTGACTTGACACTTACTGATTTTATTTCGGATTACCTAAATGAGAATTTACGAGAAGAAGATTGGTCGGGGCAGTGAGAATGTGCTGTTGAAATGGCGACCGGTTCAGGCTATCTTGACACTACTGATTTTATTTCAGACTTACCTTAATGAGAATTTACGAGAAGAAGATTGGTCGGGGCAGTGAGAATGTGCTGTTGGAAATGGCGACCAGGTTGACCTGACGACATACGGTTAATTTCAGTTTACCTAAATGAGGATTTTGAGAAGAAGATTGGTCGGTGCAGTGAAATGTGCTGTTGAAATAGCGACCAGGTTGACGGCTGACAACGCTTACTGATTTTATTTCGGACTTACCTAAATGAGGATTTACGAGGAAAGTTGGTCCAGGCAGTGAGAATGTGCTGTTGAAATATGGCGACCAGGTTGACCTGACTTGACACTTACTGATTTTATTTCGGACTTACCTAAATGAGAAAATTTACGAGGAAGAAGATTGGTCGGGGTGATGAGAATGTGCTGTTAGAAATGGCGACCAGTTGAGCTGTCTTGACACTTACTAATTTTTACTTTGGACTTACCTAGTGAGAATTTGCGAGGAAGAAGATTGGTCGGGAGCAGTGAGAATGTGCTGTTGAAATGGCATTCGGTTGTTCTGTTGACACTTTTGAGCTATTTGGACTTACCTAAACGGGAAGTTACGAGAAGAAGATTGGTCCAGGGCAGTGAGAATGTGCTGTTGAAATGGCGACCAGTTTGGACTGTCTTGACACTGATGATTTTATTTTGAGACTTTGTAATGAAAATTTACGAAGAAGATTGGTCGGGGGCGGTGAGAATGTGCTGTTGAAATGGCGACCGAGTTGACCTGACTTGACGCCTATGGAATTTAATTTCGGACTTTAAATGAGGATTTACGAGAAGAAGATTGGTCGGTGCAGTGGAGTAACAATGTGAAATGGCGACCAGGTTGTTTGTTGACACTGAATTTTTATTTCAATTTGCTAAATGAGGATTTACACGAGGAAGAAGATTGGTCGGGGCAGTGAGAATGTGCTGTTGAAATGGCGACCAGGTTGATGACGTGGCCTTACTGATTTTATTTCGGACTTGCCACAAATGAAAATTTTGAGAGAAGGCCGATGAGGCAGTGAGAATGTGCTGTTGGAAATGGCGACCAGGTTGAGCTGTCTTGACATACTAATTTTATGGTTCCTAGTGAAATTTGAGAAGGAAGAAGATTGGTCGGGGCAGTGAGAATGTGCTGTTGGAAATGGCGACCAGGTTGACCTGACTTGACACTTACTGATTTTATTTCGGACTTACAATGAGAATTTACGAGGAAGAAGATTGGTCGGGGCAGTGAGAATGTGCTATTGGAAATGGCGACCAGGTTGAGCTGTCTTGACGCTACTGATTACTTCGGACTTACCCTAAATGAGAATTACGAGGAAAGAAGATTGGTCGGGGCAGTGAAAAATGTGCTGTTGAAATGGCGACCAGGTTGACCTGACTTGACTTTTTCTGATTTTATTTCGGACTTTAAATGAGGATTTACGAGAAGATTGGTCAGGGCGGTGAGAATGTGCTGTTGAAATGGCGACCAGGTTGACCTGACTTGACACTTACTGATTTTATTCGGACTACACAAATGAATTTACGAGAAGAAGATTGGTAGGGTCAGTGAGAATGTGCTGTTGAAATGGCGACCAGGTTGAGCTGTCTTGACACTTACTGATTTTACTTCGGACTTACCTAAATGAGGATTTACGAGGAAGAAGATTGGTCGGGGCAGTGAGAATGTGCTGTTGAAATGGCGACCAGGTTGACCTGACTTGACACTTACTGATTTTATTTCGGACTTACCTAAATGAGAATTTACGAGGAAGAAGATTGGTCGGGGCAGTGAGAATGTGCTGTTGAAATGGCGACCAGGTTGAGCTGTCTTGACACTTACTGATTTTACTTCGGACTTACATAAATGAGAATTTACGAGGAAGAAGATTGGTCGGGGCAGTGAGAATGTGCTGTTGAAATGGCGACCAGGTTGACCTGACTTGACACTTACTGATTTTATTTCGGACTTACCTAAATGAGGATTTACGAGATAAGAAGATTGGTCGGGGTAGTGAGAATGTGCTGTTGAAATGGCGACCAGGTTGACCTGACTTGACACTTACTGATTTTATTTCGGACTTACCTAAATGAGAATTTACGAGGAAGAAGATTGGTCGGGGCAGTGAGAATGTGCTGGTGAAATGGCGACCAGGTTGAGCTGTCTTGACACTTACTGATTTTACTTCGGACTTACCTAAATGAGGATTTACGAGGAAGAAGATTGGTCGGGGCAGTGAGAATGTGCTGTTGAAATGGCGACCAGGCTGAGCTGTCTTGACACTTACTGATTTTACTTCGGACTTACCTAAATGGGAATTTACGAGGAAGAACATTGGTCGGGGCAGTGAGAATGTGCTGTTGAAATGGCGACCAGGTTGAGCTGTCTTGACACTTACTGATTTTATTTCGGACTTACATAAATGAGAATTTACGAGGAAGAAGGTTGGTCGGGGCAGTGAGAATGTACTGTTGAAATGGCGACCAGGTTGACCTGACTTGACACTTACTGATTTTATTTCGGACTTGCCTAAATGAGGATTTACGAGGAAGAAGATTGGTCGGGGCAGTGAGAATGTGCTGTTGAAATGGCGACCAGGTTGACCTGACTTGACACTTACTGATTTTATTTCGGACTTACCTAAATGAGGATTTACGAGAATGAAGATTGGTCGTGGCAGTGAGAATGTGCTGTTGAAATGGCGACCAGGTTGACTTGACTTGACACTTACTGATTTTATTTCGGACTTGCCTAAATGAGGATTTCCGAGGAAGAAGATTGGTCGGGTCAGTGAGAATGTGCTGTTGAAATGGCGACCAGGTTGAGCTGTCTTGACACTTACTGATTTTACTTCGGACTTACCTAAATGAGAATTTACGAGGAAGAAGATTGGTCGGGGCAGTGAGAATGTGCTGTTGAAATGGCGACCAGGTTGACCTGACTTGACACTTACTGATTTTATTTCGGACTTGCCTAAATGAGGATTTACGAGGAAGAAGATTGGTCGGGGCAGTGAGAATGTGCTGTTGAAATGGCGACCAGGCTGAGCTGTCTTGACACTTACTGATTTTACTTCGGACTTACCTAAATGGGAATTTACGAGGAAGAACATTGGTCGGGGCAGTGAGAATGTGCTGTTGAAATGGCGACCAGGTTGAGCTGTCTTGACACTTACTGATTTTACTTCGGACTTACCAAAATGAGAATTTACGAGGAAGAAGATTGGTCGGGGCAGTGAGAATGTGCTGTTGAAATGGCGACCAGGTTGAACTGTCTTGACACTTGCTGATTTTACTTCGGACTTACCTAAATGAGAATTTACGAGGAAGAAGATTGGTCGGGGCAGTGAGAATGTGCTGTTGAAATGGCGACCAGGTTGACCTGACTTGACACTTACTGATTTTACTTCGGACTTACCTAAATGAGGATTTACGAGGAAGAAGATTGGTCGGGGCAGTGAGAATGTGCTGTTGAAATGGCGACCAGGTTGAGCTGTCTTGACACTTACTGATTTTACTTCGGACTTACCTAAATGAGAATTTACGAGGAAGAAGATTGGTCGGGGCAGTGAGAATGTGCTGTTGAAATGGCGACCAGGTTGAGCTGTCTTGACACTTACTGATTTTACTTCGGACTTACCTAAATGAGAATTTACGAGGAAGAAGATTGGTCGGGGCAGTGAGAATGTGCTGTTGAAATGGCGACCAGGTTGAGCTGTCTTGACACTTACTGCTTTTATTTCGGACTTACCTAAATGAGGATTACGAGGAAGAAGATTGGTCGGGGCAGTGAGAATGTGCTGTTGAAATGGCGACCAGGTTGACCTGACTTGACACTTACTGATTTTACTTCGGACTTACCTAAATGAGAATTTACGAGGAAGAAGATTGGTCGGGGCAGTGAGAATGTGCTGTTGAAATGGCGACCAGGTTGACCTGACTTGACACTTACTGATTTCATTTCGGACTTACCTAAATGAGGCTTTACGAGGAAGAAGATTGGTCGGGGCAGTGAGAATGTGCTGTTGAAATGGCGACCAGGTTGACCTGACTTGACACTTACTGATTTATTTCGGACTTACCTAAATGAGGATTTACGAGGAAGAAGATTGGTCGGGGCAGTGAGAATGTGCTGTTGAAATGGCGACCAGGTTGACCTGACTTGACACTTACTGATTTATTTCGGACTTACCTAAATGAGGATTTACGAGGAAGAAGATTGGTCGGGGCAGTGAGAATGTGCTGTTGAAATGGCGACCAGGTTGACCTGACTTGACACTTACTGATTTCATTTCGGACTTACCTAAATGAGGATTTACGAGGAAGAAGATTGGTCGGGGCAGTGAGAATGTGCTGTTGAAATGGCGACCAGGCTGAGCTGTCTTGACACTTACTGATTTTACTTCGGACTTACCTAAATGGGAATTTACGAGGAAGAACATTGGTCGGGGCAGTGAGAATGTGCTGTTGAAATGGCGACCAGGTTGAGCTGTCTTGACACTTACTGATTTTACTTCGGACTTACCAAAATGAGAATTTACGAGGAAGAAGATTGGTCGGGCAGTGAGAATGTGCTGTTGAAATGGCGACCAGGTTGAGCTGTCTTGACACTTGCTGATTTTACTTCGGACTTACCTAAATGAGAATTTACGAGGAAGAAGATTATTCGGGGCAGTGAGAATGTGCTGTTGAAATGGCGACCAGGTTGACCTGACTTGACACTTACTGATTTTACTTCGGACTTACCTAAATGAGGATTTACGAGGAAGAAGATTGGTCGGGGCAGTGAGAATGTGCTGTTGAAATGGCGACCAGGTAGAGCTGTCTTGACACTTACTGATTTTACTTCGGACTTACCTAAATGAGAATTTACGAGGAAGAAGATTGGTCGGGGCAGTGAGAATGTGCTGTTGAAATGGCGACCAGTTTGACCTGACTTGACACTTACTGATTTTATTTCGGACTTACCTAAATGAGAATTTACGAGGAAGAAGATTGGTCGGGGCAGTGAGAATGTGCTGTTGAAATGGCGACCAGGTTGAGCTGTCTTGACACTTACTGATTTTACTTCGGACTTACCTAAATGAGAATTTACGAGGAAGAAGATTGGTCGGGGCAGTGAGAATGTGCTGTTGAAATGGCGACCAGGTTGAGCTGTCTTGACACTTACTGCTTTTATTTCGGACTTACCTAAATGAGGATTACGAGGAAGAAGATTGGTCGGGGCAGTGAGAATGAGCTGTTGAAATGGCGACCAGGTTGACCTGACTTGACACTTACTGATTTTATTTCGGACTTACCTAAATGAGAATTTACGAGGAAGAAGATTGGTCGGGGCAGTGAGAATGTGCTGTTGAAATGGCGACCAGGTTGACCTGACTTGACACTTACTGATTTTATTTCGGACTTACCTTAATGAGAATTTACGAGGAAGAAGATTGGTCGGGGCTGTGAGAATGTTCTGTTGAAATGGCGACCAGGTTGACCTGACTTGACACTTACTGATTTTATTTCGGACTTGCCTAAATGAGGATTTCCGAGGAAGAAGATTGGTCGGGGCAGTGAGAATGTGCTGTTGAAATGGCGACCAGGTTGAGCTGTCTTGACACTTACTGATTTTCCTTCGGACTTACCTAAATGAGAATTTACGAGGAAGAAGATTGGTCGGGGCAGTGAGAATGTGCTGTTGAAATGGCGACCAGGTTGACCTGACATGACACTTACTGATTTTATTTCGGACTTACCTAAATGTGGATTTACGAGGAACAAGATTGGTCGGGGCAGTGAGAATGTGCTGTTGAAATGGCGACCAGGTTGACCTGACTTGACACTTACTGATTTCATTTCGGACTTACCTAAATGAGGAATTACGAGGAAGAAGATTGGTCGGGGCAGTGAGAATGTGATGTTGAAATGGCGACCAGGTTGACCTGACTTGACACTTACTGATTTTATTTCGGACTTGCCTAAATGAGGATTTACGAGGAAGAAGATTGGTCGGGGCAGTGAGAATGTGCTGTTGAAATGGCGACCAGGCTGAGCTTTCTTGACACTTACTGATTTTACTTCGGACTTAACTAAATGGGAATTTACGAGGAAGAACATTGGTCGGGGCAGTGAGAATGTGCTGTTGAAATGGCGACCAGGTTGAGCTGTCTTGACACTTACTGATTTTACTTCGGACTTAACTAAATGAGAATTTACGAGGAAGAAGATTGGTCGGGGCAGTGAGAATGTGCTGTTGAAATGGCGACCAGGTTGAGCTGTCTTGACACTTACTGATTTTACTTCGGACTTACCTAAATGAGAATTTACGAGGAAGAAGATTGGTCGGGGCAGTGAGAATGTGCTGTTGAAATGGCGACCAGGTTGACCTGACTTGGCACTTACTGATTTTACTTCGGACTTACCTAAATGAGGATTTACGAGGAAGAAGATTGGTCGGGGCAGTGAGAATGTGCTGTTGAAATGGCGACCAGGTTGAGCTGTCTTGACACTTACTGATTTTACTTCGGACTTACCTAAATGAGAATTTACGAGGAAGAAGATTGGTCGGGGCAGTGAGAATGTCCTGTTGAAATGGCGACCAGGTTGACCTGACTTGCCACTTACTGATTTTATTTCGGACTTACCTAAATGAGAATTTACGAGGAAGAAGATTGGTCGGGGCAGTGACAATGTGCTGTTGAAATGGCGACCAGGTTGACCTTACTTGACACTTACTGATTTTATTTCGGACTTACCTAAATGAGAATTTACGAGGAAGAAGATTGGTCGGGGCAGTGAGAATGTGCTGTTGAAATGGCGACCAGGTTGACCTGACTTGACACTTACTGATTTTACTTCGGACTTACCTAAATGAGGATTTACGAGGAAGAAGATTGGTCGGGGCAGTGAGAATGTGCTGTTGAAATGGCGACCAGGTTGAGCTGTCTTGACACTTACTGATTTTACTTCGGACTTACCTAAATGAGAATATACGAGGAAGAAGATTGGTCGGGGCAGTGAGAATGTGCTGTTGAAATGGCGACCAGGTTGAGCTGTCTTGACACTTACTGATTTTACTTCGGACTTACCTAAATGAGAATTTACGAGGAAGAAGATTGGTCGGGGCAGTGAGAATGTGCTGTTGAAATGGCGACCAGGTTGAGCTGTCTTGACACTTACTGCTTTTATTTCGGACTTACCTAAATGAGGATTACGAGGAAGAAGATTGGTCGGGGCAGTGAGAATGTGCTGTTGAAATGGCGACCAGGTTGACCTGACTTGACACTTACTGATTTTACTTCGGACTTACCTAAATGAGAATTTACGAGGAAGAAGATTGGTCGGGGCAGTGAGAATGTGCTGTTGAAATGGCGACCAGGTTGACCTGACTTGACACTTACTGATTTCATTTCGGACTTACCTAAATGAGGATTTACGAGGAAGAAGATTGGTCGGGGCAGTGAGAATGTGCTGTTGAAATGGCGACCAGGTTGACCTGACTTGACACTTACTGATTTATTTCGGACTTGCCTAAATGAGGATTTACGAGGAAGAAGATTGGTCGGGGCAGTGAGAATGTGCTGTTGAAATGGCGACCAGGCTGAGCTGTCTTGACACTTACTGATTTTACTTCGGACTTACCTAAATGGGAATTTACGAGGAAGAACATTGGTCGGGGCAGTGAGAATGTGCTGTTGAAATGGCGACCAGGTTGAGCTGTCTTGACACTTACTGATTTTACTTCGGACTTACCAAAATGAGAATTTACGAGGAAGAAGATTGGTCGGGGCAGTGAGAATGTGCTGTTGAAATGGCGACCAGGTTGAGCTGTCTTGACACTTGCTGATTTTACTTCGGACTTACCTAAATGAGAATTTACGAGGAAGAAGATTATTCGGGGCAGTGAGAATGTGCTGTTGAAATGGCGACCAGGTTGACCTGACTTGACACTTACTGATTTTACTTCGGACTTACCTAAATGAGGATTTACGAGGAAGAAGATTGGTCGGGGCAGTGAGAATGTGCTGTTGAAATGGCGACCAGGTAGAGCTGTCTTGACACTTACTGATTTTACTTCGGACTTACCTAAATGAGAATTTACGAGGAAGAAGATTGGTCGGGGCAGTGAGAATGTGCTGTTGAAATGGCGACCAGGTTGACCTGACTTGACACTTACTGATTTTATTTCGGACTTACCTAAATGAGAATTTACGAGGAAGAAGATTGGTCGGGGCAGTGAGAATGTGCTGTTGAAATGGCGACCAGGTTGAGCTGTCTTGACACTTACTGATTTTACTTCGGACTTACCTAAATGAGAATTTACGAGGAAGAAGATTGGTCGGGGCAGTGAGAATGTGCTGTTGAAATGGCGACCAGGTTGAGCTGTCTTGACACTTACTGCTTTTATTTCGGACTTACCTAAATGAGGATTACGAGGAAGAAGATTGGTCGGGGCAGTGAGAATGAGCTGTTGAAATGGCGACCAGGTTGACCTGACTTGACACTTACTGATTTTATTTCGGACTTACCTAAATGAGAATTTACGAGGAAGAAGATTGGTCGGGGCAGTGAGAATGTGCTGTTGAAATGGCGACCAGGTTGACCTGACTTGACACTTACTGATTTTATTTCGGACTTACCTTAATGAGAATTTACGAGGAAGAAGATTGGTCGGGGCTGTGAGAATGTTCTGTTGAAATGGCGACCAGGTTGACCTGACTTGACACTTACTGATTTTATTTCGGACTTGCCTAAATGAGGTGATTTCCGGAGGAAGAAGATTGGTCGGGGCAGTGAGAATGTGTTGCTGAAATGGCGACCAGGCTGAGCTGTCTTGACACTTACTGATTTTACTTCGGACTTACCTAAATGAGAATACGAGGGAAGAAGATTGGTCGGGGCAGTGAGAATGCGCTGTTGAAATGGCGACCAGGTTGACCTGACATGACACTTACTGATTTTATTTGATCACCTAAATGTGGATTTACGAGGAACAAGATTGGTCGGGGCAGTGAGAATGTGCTGTTGAAATGGCGACCAGGTCATTGACCTCAATTTAACACTTACTTATCTTCATTTTCGGACTTACCTAATGAGGAATACAGTGACAACATTATCAAAGTGAAGAGAATGTGATGTTGAAATGGCGACCAGGTTGACCTGACTTGACACTTACTAATTTTATTTCGGACTTGCCTAAATGAGGATTTACGAGGAAGAAGATTGGTCGGGGCAGTGAGAATGTGCTGTTGAAATGGCGACCAGCTGGAGCTTTTGACACTTACTGATTTACTGGATCGGCCGAAATGGGAATTTACGAGGAAGAACATTGGTCGGGGGCAGTGAGAATGTGCTGTTGAAATGGCGACCAGGTTGACCTGACTTGACACTTACTGATTTTATTTCGGACTTACCTAAATGAGAATTTACGAGAAGAAGATTGGTCGGGGCAGGAGAATGTGCTGTTGAAATGGCGACCAGGTTGAGCTGTCTTGACACTTACTGATTTTACTTCGGACTTACCTAAATGAGAATTTACGAGGAAGAAGGATTGGTCGGGGCAGTGAAAATGTGCTGTTGAAATGGCGACCAGGTTGACCTTGATCGACACTGATTTTATTTCTGACTTAGCCTAAACAGAAGATTTGATGAGGAAGAAGAGCTATTGGAAGGTATGAGAATGTGCTGTTGAAGTTCTAAGCACCAGGTTGACCCGACTAACACTTGGCCGATTTTATTTCTGACTTACCTAAATGAGAATTTACGCCAGAGGAAGAAGATTGGTAGGGTCAGGGTAATGTTGAAATGGCGACCAGGTTGAGCTGTCTTGACACTCTACTGATTTTACTTCGGACTTACCTAAATGAGGATTTACGAGGAAGAAGATTGGCCGGGCAGTGAGAATGTGCTGTTGAAATGGCACCAGGTTGACCTTATCAGACACTTACTGATTTTATTTCGGACTTACCTAAATGAGAATTTACGAGGAAGAAGATTGGTCGGGGCAGTGAGAATGTGCTGTTGAAATGGCGACCAGGTTGAGCTGTCTTGATGGTTTGCCTAGAATTTTACTGACTTACCTAAATGAGAATTTACGAGGAAGACAAAGACTATTTCAGTATAGAATGTGCCGAGCGAAACAAGACCAAGGGGTTGACCCGACTTGACACTTACTGATTTTATTTCGGACTTACCTAAATGAGAATACGAGGAAGAAGATTGGTCGGGGCAGTGAGAATGTGCTGTTGAAATGGCGACCAGGTTGAGCTGTCTTGACACTTACTGATTTTACTTTCGGACTTACCTAAATGAGAATTTACGAGGAGAAGACGGCTCAAAGGAAAGAGAATGTGCTGTTGAAATGGCGACCAGGTTGACCTGACTTGAGACTTACTGATTTTATTTCGGACTTACCTAAATGAGGATTTACGAGGAAGAAGATTGGTCGGGGCAGTGAGAATGTGCTGTTGAAATGGCGACCAGGTTGACCTGACTTGACACTTACTGATTTTATTTCGGATTACCTAAATGAGAATTTACGAGGAAGAAGATTGGTCAGTGACAGCCGCTGCTGAAATGGCGACCCGAAGCTGAGTCATCTTGACACTTACTGATTTTATTTCGGACTTACCTTAATGAGAATGAGAAGAAGATTATCGGGGAAAAAGAGAACAAAGTTGTTGAAATGGCGACCAGGTTGGACTTATTCTGACACTTACTCGATTTAATTTCGGACTTACCTAAATGAGGATTTACTGGAGGAAGAAGATTGGTCGGTGCAGTGAGAATGTGCTGTTGAAATAAGAATCAGGTTGACCTGACGACACTTACTGATTTTATTTCGGACTTACCTAAATGAGGATTTACGAGGAAGAAGATTGGTCGGGGCAGTGAGAATGTGTTGAAATGGCGACCAGGTTGACCTGACTTGACACTTACTGATTTTATTTCGGACTTACCTAAATGAGAATTTACGAGGAAGAAGATTGGTCGGGGCAGTGAGAATGAAGTTGTTGAAATGGCGAATTAGAAGGAGTCGTCTTGACACTTACTAATTTTATCTATCTATTCAAATGAGAATTTACGAGGAAGAAGATTGGCTCGCAGTGAGAATGTGCTGTTGAAATGGCGACCAGGTTGACCTGACTTGACACTTACTGATTTTATTTCGGACTTCAATTTTAATGAGAATTTACGAGGAAGAAGATTGGTCGGGGCAGAGAATGTGTGCTGTTGAAATGGCGACCAGTTTGAGCTGTCTTGACACTTACTGATTTTATTTCGACTACCTTAATGAGAATTTACGAGGAAGAAGATTGGTCGGGGCAGTGAGAATGTGCTTGAAGCTGTGAAATGGCGACCAGGTTGACCTGACTTGACACTTACTGATTTAATTTCGGACTTACCTAAATGAGGATTTCATTGAGGAAGAAGATTGCCGGTGGGTGAGAATGTGCTGTTGAAATGGCGACCAGGTTGACCTGACTTGACACTTACTGATTTTATTTCGACTTACCTAAATGAGGATTTACGAGGAAGAAGATTGGTCGGGGCAGGAGAATGTGCTGTTGAAATGGCGACCATGGGTTGGATCTGACTTGACACTTACTGATTTTATTTCGGACTTAGCTCCTCTAAATGAGAATTTACGAGGAAGAAGATTGGTCGGGGCAGTGAGAATGTGTCGTTAAAATAAGGATCACAGCTTGAGCTGTCTTGACACTTACTAATTTTACTTCGGACTTACCTAAATGAGAATTTACGAGTAATGAAGATTGTCAAAAGTAGAAATGGCAAGCGTTGAATGGCGACCAGGTTGACCTGACTTGACACTTACTGATTTTATTTCTGGACTTACTCAAATGAGAATTTACGAGGAAGAAGATTGGTCGGGGCAGTGAGAAATGTGCTGTTGAAATGGCGACCAGGTTGAGCTGTCTTGACACTTACCGATTTTACTTCGGACTTACCTAAATGAGAATTTGCCAGAGGAAGAAGATTGGTCGAAGCGTTAAAAATGTGTTGAAATGGCGACCAGGTTGACCTGACTTGACACTTACTGATTTTATTTCGGACTTACCAAATGAGGATTTACGAGGAAGAAGATTGGTTTGCAGTGAGAATGTGCTGTTGAAATGGCGACCAGGTTGACCTGACTTGACACTTACTGATTTGTTTGACCTACTCTTAAATGAGAATTACGAGGAAGAAGATTGGTAGGGTCAGTGAGAATGTGCTGTTGAAATGGCGACCAGGTTGAGCTGTCTTGACACTTACTGATTTTGATTTCGGACTTACCTAAATGAGGATTTACGAGGAAGAAGATTGGTTTGGGGCAGGAGAATGTGCTGTTGAAATGGCGACCAGGTTGGACCGATCATGGACACTGGACGATTTTTTATTTCGGACTTACCTAAATGAGAATTTACGAGGAAGAAGATTGGTCGGGGCAGTGAGAATGCTGTTGAAATGGCGACCAGGTTGAGCTGTCTTGACACTTACTGATTTTACTTCGGACTTACATAAATGAGAATTTACGAGGAAGAAGATTGGTCGGGGCAGTGAGAATGTGCTGTTGAAATGGCGACCAGGCTGGGACTCTGACTCTGACACTTACTGATTTTATTTCGGACTTACTCTTAAATGAGGATTTACGAGATAAGAAGATTGGTCGGGGTAGTGAGAATGTGCTGTTGAAATGGCGACCAGGTTGACCTGACTTGACACTTACTGATTTTATTTCGGACTTACCTAAATGAAAATTTACGAGGAAGAAAGATTGGTCGGGGCAGTGAGAATGTGCTGGTGAAATGGCGACCAGGTTGAGCTGTCTTGACACCACTGATTTACTTCGGACTTACCTAAATGAGGATTTACGAGGAAGAAGATTGGTCAGAACTGGTGAATGTGCTGTTGAAATGGCGACAGGTTGACATGACATACTGATTTTATTTCGGACTTACCTAAATGAAAATTTACGAGGAAAGAAGATTGGTCAGGGCAGTGAGAATGTGCTGTTGAAATGGCGACCGGGTTGAGCCTGTCTTGACACTTACTGATTTTGCTTCGGACTTCTAAATGAGAATTTACGAGGAAGAAGATTGGTCAGGCAGTGAGAATGTGCTGTTGAAATGGCATTGAGTTGACCTGAACGACACTTACTGATTTTACTTCGGACTTACCTAAATGAGGATTTACGAGGAAGAAGATTGGTCGGGGCAGTGAGAATGTGCTGTTGAAATGGCGACCAGGTTGACCTGACTTGACACTTACTGATTTTATTTCGGACTTACCTAATGAGAATTTGAGAAGAAGATTGGTCGAGGGCAGTGAAAATGTGCTGTTGAAATGGCGACCAGGTTGAGCTGTCTTGACACTTACTAATTTTACTTAGACTTACTAAATGAGAATTTGGGAAGAAGATTGGTCGGGCGGTGAGAATGTGCTGTTGAAATGGCGACCAGGTTAGGCCCTGACTTGACACTGATTTTATTTCGGACTTTTCAATGAGAATTTACGGGGAAGAAGATTGGTCGGAGCGGTGAAATGTGCTGTTGAAATGGCGACCAGTTTGAGCTGTCTTGACACTGCAATTTGTTTTCGGACTTACCTTAATGAGAATTTACGAGGAAGAAGATTGGTCGGGGCAGTGAGAATGTGCTGTTGAAATGGCGACCAAGTTTTGAGCCTCGACTTGACACTTACTGATTTAATTTCGGACTTACCTAAATGAGGATTTACGAGGAGAAGATTGGTCGGTGCGGATGAGAATGTGCTGTTGAAATGGCGACCAGGTTGACCTGACTTGACACTTACTGATTTTATTTCGGACTTACCTAAATGAGGATTCCGAGGAAGAATTGGTCGGGGCAGTGAGAATGTGCTGTTGAAATGGCGACCAGGTTGACCTGACTTGACGCCTGATTTTATTTCGGACTTACCTAAATGAAAATTTACGAGGAAGAAGATTGGTCAGAGCAGTGAGAATGTGCTGTTGAAATAGCGACCAAGTTGAGCTGTCTTGACACTTTTAATTTTACTTCGGACTTACCTAAATGAGAATTTACGAGGAAGAAGATTGGTCAGGGCAGTGAGAATGTGCTGTTGAAATAGCATTAGGTTGACCTGACTTGACACTTACTGATTTTATTTCGGACTTACCTAAATGAGAATTTACGAGGAAGAAAATTGGTCGGGGCAGTGAGAATGTGCTGTTGGAAATGGCGACCAGGTTGAGCTGTCTTGACACTTACTGATTTTACTTCGGACTTACCTAAATGAGAATTTACGAGGAAGAAGATTGGTCGGGGCAGTGAAAATGTGCTGTTGAAATGGCGACCAGGTTGACTGACTTGACACTTACTGATTTTATTTCGGACTTACCTAAATGAGGATTTACGAGGAAGAAGATTGGTCGGGGCAGTGAGAATGTGCTGTTGAAATAGCGACCAGCTTGACCTGACTTGACACTTACTGATTTATTTCGGACCTTACCTAAATGAGAATTTTACGAGAAGAAGATTGGTAGGGTCAGTGAGAATGTGTGCTGTTGAAATGGCGACCAGGTTAAGCTGTCTTGACACTTACTGATTTTACTTCGGACTTACCTAAATGAGGATTTACGAAAGAAGATTGGTCGGGGCAGTGAGAATGTGCTGTTGAAATGGCGACCAGGTTGACCTGACTTGACACTTACTGATTTTATTTCGGACTTACCTAAATGAGAATTTACGAGGAAGAAGATTGGTCGGGGCAGTGAATGTGTTGTTGAAATGGCGACCAGGTTGAGCTGTCTTGACACTTACTGATTTTACTTCGGACTTACACAATGAGAATTTACGAGGAAGAAGATTGGTCGGGGCAGTGAGACCGTGCTGTTGAATGGCGACCAGGTTGGACCTGAGACTTGACACTTACTGATTTTATTTCGGACTTACCTAAATGAGGATTTACGAGATAAGAAGATTGGTCGGGGTAGTGGAGAATGTGCTGTTGAAATGGCGACCAGGTTGACCTGACTTGACACTTACTGATTTTATTCCGGACTTACCTAAATGAGAATTTACGAGGAAGATTGGTCGGGGCTGTGAGAATGTGCTGGTGAAATGGCGACCAGGTTGAGCTGTCTTGACACTTACTGATTTTGTTCGACCTACTCTCAAATGAGGATTTTAAGGAGGAAGAAGATTGGTCGGGGCAGTGAGAATGTGCTGTTGAAATGGCTACCAGGTTGACATGACTTGACACTTACTGATTTTATTTCGGACTTACCTAAATGAGAATTTACGAGGAAGAAGATTGGTCGGGGCAGTGAGAATGTGTTGTTGAAATGGCGACCAGGGTTGAGCTGTCTTGACACTTACTGATTTTACTTTCGGACTTCCCTAAATGAGAATTTACGAGGAAGAAGATTGGTCGGGGCAGTGAGAATGTGCTGTTGAAATGGCGACCAGGTTGACCTGACTTGACACTTACTGATTTTACTTCAGACTTACCTAAATGAGGATTTACGAGGAAAAAGATTGGTCGGGGCAGTGAGAATGTGTTGTTGAAATGGCGACCAGGTTGACCTGACTTGGCGACTAACACTATTTTGGACTACCTAAATGAGAATTTACGAGGAAGAAGATTGGTAGGTCAGTGAGAATGTGTTGCTGAATGGCGACCAGGTTGAGCTGTCTTGACACTTACTGATTTTACTTCGGACTTACCTAAATGAGGATTTACGAGGAAGAAGATTGGTCGGGGCAGTGAGAATGTCGTATGTTGAAATGGCGACCAGGTTGACCCGATCGACACTACTGATTTTGTCTTCGGTCTACCTGAAGTTGAGAATTTACGAGGAAGAAGATTGTCAGGCAGTGAGAATGTGCTGGTTGAAATGGCGACCAGGTTGAGCTGTCTTGACACTTACTGATTTTACTTCGGACTTACATAAATGAGAATTTACGAGGAAGAAGATTGTCATGGAAAGTAGAAATGTGTTGTTGAAATGGCGACCAGGTTGACCTGACTTGACACTTACTGATTTTATTTTTGACTTACCTAAATGAGGATTTACGAGATAAGAAGATTGGTCGGGCAGTGAGAATGTGCTGTTGAAATGGCGACCAGGCTGGACCTGATTCTGACACTTACTGATTTTATTTCGGACTTGACTGACGAGAATTTACGAGAAGAAGATTGGTCGGGCAGTGAGAGAATGGGGCGAAGTTGAATGGCGACCAGGGTTGATCTGACTTGACACTACTGATTTAATTTCGGACTTACCTAAATGAGGGGATTTACGAGGAAGAAGATTGGTCGGTGCAGTGAGAATGTGCTGTTGAAATGGCAATTGTGTTTGACCTGACTTGACACTTACTGATTTTATTTGGACTTACCTAAATGAGGATTACGAGGAAGGAAGATTGTCAGTAGTGAGAATGTGCCGTTGAAATGGCGACCAGGCGACTCGACTTGACACTTACTGATTTTATTTCGGACTTACCTAAATGAGAATTACGAGGAAGAAGATTGGTTTTGGCAGTGAGAATGTGCTGTTGAAATGGCGACCAGGTTGAGCTGTCTTGACACTTACTAATTTTACTTTGGACTTACCTAAATGAGAATTTACGAGGAAGAAGATTGGCTGGGGCAGTGAGAATGTGCTGTTGAAATGGCGACCAGGTTGACCTGACTTGGACACTTTCATTGATTTTATTTCGGACTTACCTAAATGACCACGAGAAGAAGATTGGTCGGGGCAGTGAGAATGTGCTGTTGAATGGCGTTAATCGCCAAGTTGAGCTGTCTTGACACTTACTGATTTTACTTCGACTCTACCTAAATGAGAATTTACGAGGAAGAAGACGGAGTCGGGGCAGTGAAAATGTGCTGTTGAAATGGCGACCAGGTTGACCTGACTTGACACTTACTGATTTTATTTTTTTGGACTTACCTAAATGAGGATTTACGAGGAAGAAGATTGGTCGGGGCAGTGAGAATGTGCTGCTGAAATGGCGACCAGCTTGACCTGACTTGACACTTACTGATTTTATTTCGGACTTACCGAATGAGAATTTACAGGAAGAAGATTGGTAGGGTCAGTGAGTCAAAAGGTTGAAATGGCGAATTAGTGTTGGCTTGCCTGACATCTCACGATTTACTGACCTCTACCTAAATGAGGATTTACGAGGAAGAAGATTGGTCGGGGCAGTGAGAATGTGCTGTTGAAATGGCGACCAGGTTGACCTGACTTGACACTTACTGATTTTATTTGGACTTACCTAAACAGAATTTACGAGGAAGAAGATTGGTCGGGGCAGAGAATGTGTGCTGTTGAAATGGCGACCAGGCTGAGCTGTCTTGATACCTTACTGATTTTAGTTCGGACTTACATAAATGAGAATTTACGAGGAAGAAGATTGGTCGGGGCAGTGAGAATGTGCTGTTGAAATGGCGACCAGGTTGACCTGACTTGACACTTACTGATTTTATTTCGGACTTACCTAAATGAGGATTTACGAGATAAGAAGATTGGTCGGGGTAGTGAGAATGTGCTGTTGAAATGGCGACCAGGTTGACCTGACTTGACACTTACTGATTTTATTTCGGACTTACCTAAATGAGAATTTACGAGGAAGAAGATTGGTCGGGGCTGTGAGAATGTGCTGGTGAAATGGCGACCAGGTTGAGCTGTCTTGACACTTACTGATTTTACTTCGGACTTACCTAAATGAGGATTTACGAGGAAGAAGATTGGTCGGGGCAGTGAGAATGTGCTGTTGAAATGGCTACCAGGTTGACATGACTTGACACTTACTGATTTTATTTCGGACTTACCTAAATGAGAATTTACGAGGAAGAAGATTGGTCGGGGCAGTGAGAATGTGCTGTTGAAATGGCGACCAGGTTGAGCTGTCTTGACACTTACTGATTTTACTTCGGACTTCCCTAAATGAGAATTTACGAGGAAGAAGATTGGTCGGGGCAGTGAGAATGTGCTGTTGAAATGGCGACCAGGTTGACCTGACTTGACACTTACTGATTTTACTTCAGACTTACCTAAATGAGGATTTACGAGGAAAAAGATTGGTCGGGGCAGTGAGAATGTGCTGTTGAAATGGCGACCAGGTTGACCTGACTTGACACTTACTGATTTTATTTCGGACTTACCTAAATGAGAATTTACGAGGAAGAAGATTGGTAGGGTCAGTGAGAATGTGCTGTTGAAATGGCGACCAGGTTGAGCTGTCTTGACACTTACTGATTTTACTTCGGACTTACCTAAATGAGGATTTACGAGGAAGAAGATTGGTCGGGGCAGTGAGAATGTGCTGTTGAAATGGCGACCAGGTTGACCTGACTTGACACTTACTGATTTTATTTCGGACTTACCTAAATGAGAATTTACGAGGAAGAAGATTGGTCGGGGCAGTGAGAATGTGCTGTTGAAATGGCGACCAGGTTGAGCTGTCTTGACACTTACTGATTTTACTTCGGACTTACATAAATGAGAATTTACGAGGAAGAAGATTGGTCGGGGCAGTGAGAATGTGCTGTTGAAATGGCGACCAGGTTGACCTGACTTGACACTTACTGATTTTATTTCGGACTTACCTAAATGAGGATTTACGAGATAAGAAGATTGGTCGGGGTAGTGAGAATGTGCTGTTGAAATGGCGACCAGGTTGACCTGACTTGACACTTACTGATTTTATTTAGGACTTACCTAAATGAGAATTTACGAGGAAGAAGATTGGTCGGGGCAGTGAGAATGTGCTGGTGAAATGGCGACCAGGTTGAGCTGTCTTGACACTTACTGATTTTACTTCGGACTTACCTAAATGAGGATTTACGAGGAAGAAGATTGGTCGGGGCAGTGACAATGTGCTGTTGAAATGGCGACCAGGTTGACATGACTTGACACTTACTGATTTTATTTCGGACTTACCTAAATGAGAATTTACGAGGAAGAAGATTGGTCGGGGCAGTGAGAATGTGCTGTTGAAATGGCGACCAGGTTGAGCTGTCTTGACACTTACTGATTTTACTTCGGACTTACCTAAATGAGAATTTACGAGGAAGAAGATTGGTCGGGGCAGTGAGAATGTGCTGTTGAAATGGCGACCAGGTTGACCTGACTTGACACTTACTGATTTTATTTCGGACTTACCTAAATGAGGATTTACGAGGAAGAAGATTGGTCGGGGCAGTGAGAATGTGCTGTTGAAATGGCGACCAGGTTGACCTGACTTGACACTTACTGATTTTATTTCGGACTTACTTAAATGGGAATTTACGAGGAAGAAGATTGGTCGGGGCAGTGAGAATGTGCTGTTGAAATGGCGACCAGGTTGAGCTTGTCTTTATTACCCCTACTGATTTTACTTCGGACCTACCTAAATGAGAATTTACGAAGAAGAAGTCATTGGGGCAGTGAGAATGTGCTGTTGAAATGGCGACCAGGTTGAGCTGTCTTGACACTTACTGATTTTACTTCGGACTTACCTAAAATGAGAATTTACGAGGAAGAAGATTGGTCGGGGCAGAGAATGTAAAGTTGAAATGGCGACTAAAGGACCTGACTTGACACTACTGATTTTATTTTGACCGCCCAAATGAGGATTTTCATGAGTGGAAGAAGATTGTCGGGGTGAAGAGAATGTGCTGTTGAACAGCATCTGTGTTGACCTGACTTGACACTTACTGATTTTATTTCGGACTTACCTAAATGAGAATTTACGAGGAAGAAGATTGGTAGGGTCAGTGAGACGTAAAGGTTGAAACGGCGACCAGGTAGTTGGAGCTGTCTTGGACACCACTGATTTCTACTTCGGACTTACCCAAATGAGGATTGACGAGGAAGAAGATTGGTCGGGGCAGTGAGAGAATGTGTTGTTGAAATGGCGACCAGGTTGACCTGACTTCAAGACTACCGATTTCGGCTTCAGACTTGCCCAAATGAGAATTCTACGAGGAAGAAGTATTTCAATGGGGCAGGAGAATGCTGTTGAAATGGCGACCAGGTTGAGCTGTCTTGACACTTACTGATTTTACTTCGGACTTACATAAATGAGAATTTACGAGGAAGAAGATTGGTCGGGGCAGTGAGAATGTGCTGCTGGTTTTTGCTACTCCAGGCTGGTCTCGACTTGACACTTACTGATTTTTATTTCGGACTTACCTAAATGAGGATTTACGAGATAAGAAGATTGGTCGGGGCAGTGAGAATGTGCTGTTGAAATGGCGACCAGGTTGACCTGACTTGACACTTACTGACGTTATTTCGGACTGGGCTCAAATGAGAATTTACGAGGAAGCGAAGACGGCTCGTGGTGAGAATGTGCGCTGTTGAAATGGGCGACCAGGTTGACATGATTCTATACTTACTGATTTTATTTCGGACTTACCTAAATGAGAATTTACGAGTGAAGAAGATTGTCAGCGCAGAATGTGCTGTTGAAATGGCGCATCAGGTTGAGCTGTCTTGATACCACGATTTTACTTGGACTTACCTAAATGAGAATTTACGAGGAAGAAAATTGGTCGGGGCAGTGGAGAATGTGCTGTTGAAATGGCGACCAGGTTGGACTTGACTGGACACTTACTGATTTTATTTCGGACTTACCTAAATGAGGATTTACGAGGAAGAAGATTGGTCGGGGCAGTTAGAATGTGCTGTTGAAATGGCGACCAGTTTGAACGACTTGACACTTACTGATTTACTGGACTTACCAAATGAGAATTCTACGAGGAAGAAGATTACGACGTGGCAGTGAGAATGTGCTGTTGAAATGGCGACTGTGTCGGTCTCGACTGACACTTACTGATTTATTTTGATCATCTAAATGAGGATTTACGAGTGGAAGGTAGATTGTCAAAAGTAACAGAATGTGTTGTTGAAATGCGACCACAGGCGACTGACTGGACACTTACTGATTATTTCGGACTTACCTAAATGAGGATTTACGAGGAAGAAGATTGGTCGTGGCAGTGAGAATGCTGTTGAAATGGCGACCAGGTTAACCTGACTTGACACTTACTGATTTTATTTCGGACTTACCTAAATGAGGATTTACGAGGAAGAAGATTGGTCGTGGCAGTGAGAATGTGCTGTTTAAATGGCGACCAGGTTGACCTGACTTGACACTTACTGATTTTATTTCGGACTTACCTAAATGAGAATTTACGAGGAAGAAGATTGGTCGGGGCAGTGAGAATGTGCTGTTGAAATGGCGACCAGGTTGACCTGACTTGACACTTACTGATTTTATTTCGGACTTACCTAAATGAGAATTTACGAGGAAAAAGTTTGGTCGGGGCAGTGAGAATGTGCTGTTGAAATGGCGACCAGGTTGAGCTGTCTTGACACTTACTGATTTTACTTCGGACTTACCTAAATGAGAATTTACGAAGAAGAAGATTGGTCGGGGCAGTGAGAATGTGCTGTTGAAATGGCGACCAGGTTGAGCTGTCTTGACACTTACTGATTTTACTTCGGACTTACCTAAATGAGAATTTACGAGGAAGAAGATTGGTCGTGGCAGTGAGAATGTGCTGTTGAAATGGTGACCAGGTTGACCTGACTTGACACTTACTGATTTTATTTCGGACTTACCTAAATGAGGATTTACGAGGAAGAAGTTTGGTCGGGGCAGTGAGAATGTGCTGTTCAGATGTCGACCTAGTTGACCTGACATGACACTTACTGATTTTATTTCGGACTTACCTAAATGAGAATTTACGAGGAAGAAGATTGGTCGGGGCAGTGAGAATGTGCTGTTGAAATGGCTACCAGGTTGAGCTGTCTTGACACTTACTGATTTTACTTCGGACTTACCTAAATGAGAATTTACGAGGAAGAAGATTGTTCGTGGCAGTGAGAATGTGCTGTTGAAATGGCGACCAGGTTGACCTGATTTGACACTTACTGATTTTATTTCGGACTTACCTAAATGAGGATTTACGAGGAAGAAGATTGGTCGGGGCAGTGAGAATGTGCTGTTGAAATGGCGACCAGGTTGATCTGACTTGACACTTACTGATTTTATTTCGGACTTACCTAAATGAGGATTTACGAGGAAGAAGATTGGTCGGGGCAGTGAGAATGTGCTGTTGAAATGGCGACCAGGTTGACCTGACTTGACACTTACTGATTTTATTTCGGACTTACCTAAATGAGGATTTACGAGATAAGAAGATTGGTCGGGGTAGTGAGAATGTGCTGTTGAAATGGCGACCAGGTTGACCTGACTTGACACTTACTGATTTTATTTCGGACTTACCTAAATGAGAATTTACGAGGAAGAAGATTGGTCGGGGCAGTGAGAATGTGCTGGTGAAATGGCGACCAGGTTGAGCTGTCTTGACACTTACTGATTTTACTTCGGACTTACCTAAATGAGGATTTACGAGGAAGAAGATTGGTCGGGGCAGTGAGAATGTGCTGTTGAAATGGCGACCAGGTTGACATGACTTGACACTTACTGATTTTATTTCGGACTTACCTAAATGAGAATTTACGAGGAAGAAGATTGGTCGGGGCAGTGAGAATGTGCTGTTGAAATGGCGACCAGGTTGAGCTGTCTTGACACTTACTGATTTTACTTCGGACTTACCTAAATGAGAATTTACGAGGAAGAAGATTGGTCGGGGCAGTGAGAATGTGCTGTTGAAATGGCGACCAGGTTGACCTGACTTGACACTTACTGATTTTATTTCGGACTTACCTAAATGAGGATTTACGAGGAAGAAGATTGGTCGGGGCAGTGAGAATGTGCTGTTGAAATGGCGACCAGGTTGACCTGACTTGACACTTACTGATTTTATTTCGGACATACCTAAATGGGAATTTACGAGGAAGAAGATTGGTCGGGGCAGTGAGAATGTGCTGTTGAAATGGCGACCAGGTTGAGCTGTCTTGACACTTACTGATTTTACTTCGGACTTACCTAAATGAGAATTTACGAAGAAGAAGATTGGTCGGGGCAGTGAGAATGTGCTGTTGAAATGGCGACCAGGTTGAGCTGTCTTGACACTTACTGATTTTACTTCGGACTTACCTAAATGAGAATTTACGAGGAAGAAGATTGGTCGGGGCAGTGAGAATGTGCTGTTGAAATGGCGACCAGGTTGACCTGACTTGACACTTACTGATTTTATTTCGGACTTACCTAAATGAGGATTTACGAGGAAGAAGATTGGTCGGGGCAGTGAGAATGTGCTGTTGAAATGGCGACCAGGTTGACCTGACTTGACACTTACTGATTTTATTTCGGACTTACCTAAATGAGAATTTACGAGGAAGAAGATTGGTAGGGTCAGTGAGAATGTGCTGTTGAAATGGCGACCAGGTTGAGCTGTCTTGACACTTACTGATTTTACTTCGGACTTACCTAAATGAGGATTTACGAGGAAGAAGATTGGTCGGGGCAGTGAGAATGTGCTGTTGAAATGGCGACCAGGTTGACCTGACTTGACACTTACTGATTTTATTTCGGACTTACCTAAATGAGAATTTACGAGGAAGAAGATTGGTCGGGGCAGTGAGAATGTGCTGTTGAAATGGCGACCAGGTTGAGCTGTCTTGACACTTACTGATTTTACTTCGGACTTACATAAATGAGAATTTACGAGGAAGAAGATTGGTCGGGGCAGTGAGAATGTGCTGTTGAAATGGCGACCAGGTTGACCTGACTTGACAATTACTGATTTTATTTCGGACTTACCTAAATGAGGATTTACGAGATAAGAAGATTGGTCGGGGCAGTGAGAATGTGCTGTTGAAATGGCGACCAGGTTGACCTGACTTGACACTTACTGATTTTATTTCGGACTTACCTAAATGAGAATTTACGAGGAAGAAGATTGGTCGGGGCAGTGAGAATGTGCTGTTGAAATGGCGACCAGGTTGACATGACTTGACACTTACTGATTTTATTTCGGACTTACCTAAATGAGAATTTACGAGGAAGAAGATTGGTCGGGGCAGTGAGAATGTGCTGTTGAAATGGCGACCAGGTTGAGCTGTCTTGACACTTACTGATTTTACTTCGGACTTACCTAAATGAGAATTTACGAGGAAGAAAATTGGTCGGGGCAGTGAGAATGTGCTGTTGAAATGGCGACCAGGTTGACCTGACTTGACACTTACTGATTTTATTTCGGACTTACCTAAATGAGGATTTACGAGGAAGAAGATTGGTCGGGGCAGTGAGAATGTGCTGTTGAAATGGCGACCAGGTTGACCTGACTTGACACTTACTGATTTTATTTCGGACTTACCTAAATGGGAATTTACGAGGAAGAAGATTGGTCGGGGCAGTGAGAATGTGCTGTTGAAATGGCGACCAGGTTGAGCTGTCTTGACACTTACTGATTTTACTTCGGACTTACCTAAATGAGAATTTACGAGGAAGAAGATTGGTCGGGGCAGTGAGAATGTGCTGTTGAAATGGCGACGAGGTTGACCTGACTTGACACTTACTGATTTTATTTCGGACTTACCTAAATGAGGATTTACGATGAAGAAGATTGGTCGGGGCAGTGAGAATGTGCTGTTGAAATGGCGACCAGGTTGGCCTGACTTGACACTTACTGATTTTATTTCGGACTTACCTAAATGAGGATTTACGAGGAAGAAGATTGGTCGTGGCAGTGAGAATGTGCTGGTGAAATGGCGACCAGGTTGACCTGACTTGACACTTACTGATTTTATTTCGGACTTACCTAAATGAGGATTTACGAGGAAGAAGATTGGTCGGGGCAGTGAGAATGTGCTGTTGAAATGGCGACCAGGTTGACCTGACTTGACACTTACTGATTTTATTTCGGACTTACCTAAATGAGGATTTACGAGGAAGAAGATTGGTCGTGGCAGTGAGAATGTGCTGTTGAAATGGCGACCAGGTTAACCTGACTTGACACTTACTGATTTTATTTCGGACTTACCTAAATGAGGATTTACGAGGAAGAAGATTGGTCGTGGCAGTGAGAATGTGCTGTTTAAATGGCGACCAGGTTGACCTGACTTGACACTTACTGATTTTATTTCGGACTTACCTAAATGAGAATTTACGAGGAAGAAGATTGGTCGGGGCAGTGAGAATGTGCTGTTGAAATGGCGACCAGGTTGAGCTGTCTTGACACTTACTGATTTTACTTCGGACTTACCTAAATGAGAATTTACGAGGAAGAAGATTGGTCGGGGCAGTGAGAATGTGCTGTTGAAATGGCGACCAGGTTGGCCTGACTTGACACTTACTGATTTTATTTCGGACTTACCTAAATGAGGATTTACGAGGAAGAAGATTGGTCGTGGCAGTGAGAATGTGCTGTTGAAATGGCGACCAGGTTAACCTGACTTGACACTTACTGATTTTATTTCGGACTTACCTAAATGAGGATTTACGAGGAAGAAGATTGGTCGTGGCAGTGAGAATGTGCTGTTTAAATGGCGACCAGGTTGACCTGACTTGACACTTACTGATTTTACTTCGGACTTACCTAAATGCGAATTTACGAAGAAGAAGATTGGTCGGGGCAGTGAGAATGTGCTGTTGAAATGGCTACCAGGTTGAGCTGTCTTGACACTTACTGATTTTACTTCGGACTTACCTAAATGAGAATTTACGAGGAAGAAGATTGGTCGTGGCAGTGAGAATGTGCTGTTGAAATGGTGACCAGGTTGACCTGACTTGACACTTACTGATTTTATTTCGGACTTACCTAAATGAGGATTTACGAGGAAGAAGTTTGGTCGGGGCAGTGAGAATGTGCTGTTCAGATGTCGACCTAGTTGACCTGACATGACACTTACTGATTTTATTTCGGACTTACCTAAATGAGGATTTACGAGGAAGAAGATTGGTCGGGGCAGTGAGAATGTGCTGTTGAAATGGCGACCAGGTTGAGCTGTCTTGACACTTACTGATTTTACTTCGGACTTACCTAAATGAGAATTTACGAGGAAGAAGATTGTTCGTGGCAGTGAGAATGTGCTGTTGAAATGGCGACCAGGTTGACCTGATTTGACACTTACTGATTTTATTTCGGACTTACCTAAATGAGGATTTAAGAGGAAGAAGATTGGTCGGGGCAGTGAGAATGTGCTGTTGAAATGGCGACCAGGTTGATCTGACTTGACACTTACTGATTTTATTTCGGACTTACCTAAATGAGGATTTACGAGGAAGAAGATTGGTCGGGGCAGTGAGAATGTGCTGTTGAAATGGCGACCAGGTTGACCTGACTTGACACTTACTGATTTTATTTCGGACTTACCTAAATGAGGAATTACGAGGAAGAAGATTGGTAGGGGCAGTGACAATGTGCTGTTGATATGGCGACAAGGTTGACCTGACTTGACACTTACTGAATTTATTTCGGACTTACCCTAAATGAGGATTTACGAGGAAGATTGGTCGGGGCAGTGAGAATGTGCTGTTGAAATGGCGACCAGGTTGACCTGACATGACACTTACAATTTGTTTTGGTTACTAAATGAGAATTTACGAGGAAGAATATTGGTCGGGGTAGTGAGAATGTGCTGTTGGAGAAATGGCGACCGGGTTGAGCTGTCTTGACACTTACTGATTTTACTTCGGACTTACACAATGAGAATTTAGGAAGAAGATTGGTCGTGGCAGTGACAATGTGCTGCTGAAGCCAAGCCAAGGTTGAGCTGTCTTGACACTTACTGATTTTACTTCGGACTTACCCTAAATGAATTTAAAGGAAGAAGATTGGTCTAAGTGACAGTTAGAATGTGCTGTTGAAATGGTGACCAGGTTGACCTGACTTGACACTTACTGAATTTGTTCAGACCTAAATGAGGATTTACGAGGAAGAAGATTGGTCGGGGCAGTGAGAATGTGCTGTTGAAATGGCAGCCAGGATGACCCTGACTTGACACTTACTGATTTTATTTCGGACTTACCTAATGAGGATTTACGAGGAAGAAGATTGGTCATGGTGAATGTGCTGTTGAAATGGCGACCAGCTTGGGAAGCTGTCTTGACACTTACTGATTTTAGTTCGGACTTGTAGGCGAAATTTACGAGAAGATTGGTCGTGGCGATGAGAATGTGCTGTTGAAATGGCGACCAAGTTGACCTGACTTGACACTTACTGATTTTACTTCGGACTTGCCTAAATGAAAATTTACGAGGAAAGAAGATTGGTCGTGTGATGAGAATGTGCTGTTGAAGTAGCGACCAGGTGGAGCTTGTCTTGACACTTACTGATTTTGCTTCGGACACCTAAATGAGAATTTACGAGAGAAGATTGTTCGTGTGGTGAGAATGTGCTACAGTAGGAAATAGCGACCGAGTTGACCTGATTTGACATGGGATTTTATTTCGGACTTACCTAATGAGAATTTACGAGAAATATTGGTCAGGGTAGTGAGAATGTGCTGTTGAAATGGCGACCAGGTTGAGCTGTCTTGACACTTACTGATTTTACTTCGGACTTACCTAAATGAGAATTTACGAGGAAGAAGATTGGTCGTAGCAGTGACAATGTGCTGAAATGACACGACAAGTTGAGCTGTCTTGACACCTGATTTTGCTTCGGACTTACCTAAATAAGAATTTACGAGGAAGAAAGATTGGTCGTAGCAGTTAAGATATGCTGTTGAAATGGTGACCAGGTTGACCTGACTTGACACTTACTGAATTTATTTCGGACTTACCTAAATGAGGATTTGAGGAAGAAGATTGGTCGGGGCAGTGAGAATGTGCTGTTAAATGGCGACGAGGTTGACCTGACTTGACACTTACTGATTTTATTTCGGACTTACTAAATGAGGAGATTTACGAGGAAGAAGATTGGTCGTGGTGAGAATGTGCTGTTGAGCTGGCGACCAGCTTGAGCTGTCTTGACACTTACTGATTTTAGTTCGGACTTACCTAAATGAGAATTTAAGGGAAAGATTGGTCGTGGCAGTGAGAATGTGCTGTTGAAATGGCGACCAAGATTGACCCTGACCAACCTTACTGATTCCAAGGCTTACCTAGTGAAAATTTACGAGGAAGAAGAATGGTCGTGGCAGTGAGGAATGTGCTGTTGAAATGGCGACCAGGTGGAGCTGTCTTGACACTTACTGATTTTACTTCGGACTTACCTAAATGAGAATTTACGAGGAAGAAAGATTGGTCGTGGCAGTGAGGAATGTGCTGTTGAAATGGTGACCAAGTTGGCCTGACTTGACACTTACTGATTTTATTTCGGACTTACCTAAATGAAAGTTTACGAGGGAAGAAGTTTGGTCGGGGCAGTGAGAATGTGCTGTTCAGATGTCGACCTAGTTGACCTGACATGACACTTACTGATTTTATTTCGGACTTACCTAAATGAGAATTTACGAGGAAGAATATTGGTCGGGGTAGTGAGAATGTGCTGTTGAAATGGCGACCAGGTTGAGCTGTCTTGACACTTACTGATTTTACTTCGGACTTACCTAAATGAGAATTTACGAGGAAGAAGATTGGTCGTGGCAGTGACAATGTGCTGCTGAAATGGCGACCAGGTTGAGCTGTCTTGACACTTACTGATTTTACTTCGGACTTACCTAAATGAGAATTTACGAGGAAGAAGATTGGTCGTGGCAGTTAGAATGTGCTGTTGAAATGGTGACCAGGTTGACCTGACTTGACACTTACTGAATTTATTTCGGACTTACCTAAATGAGGATTTACGAGGAAGAAGATTGGTCGGGGCAGTGAGAATGTGCTGTTGAAATGGCGACCAGGTTGACCTGACTTGACACTTACTGATTTTATTTCGGACTTACCTAAATGAGGATTTACGAGGAAGAAGATTGGTCGTGGCAGTGAGAATGTGCTGTTGAAATGGCGACCAGGTTGAGCTGTCTTGACACTTACTGATTTTAGTTCGGACTTACCTAAATGAGAATTTACGAGGAAGAAGATTGGTCGTGGCAGTGAGAATGTGCTGTTGAAATGGCGACCAGGTTGACCTGACTTGACACTTACTGATTTTACTTCGGTCTTACCTAAATGAGAAATTACGCGGAAGAAGATTGGTCGTGGCAGTGAGAATGTGCTGTTGAAATGGCGACCAGGTTGACCTCACTTGACACTTACTGATTTTATTTCGGACTTACCTAAATGAGAATTACGAGGAAGAAGATTGGTCGTGGCAGTGAGAATGTGCTGTTGAAATGGCGACCAGGTTGACCTGACTTGACACTTACTGATTTTACTTCGGACTTACCTAAATGAGAATTACGAGGAAGAAGATTGGTCGTGGCAGTGAGAATGTGCTGTTGAAATGGCGACCAGTTTGACCTGACTTGACACTTACTGATTTTATTTCGGACTTACCTAAATGAGAATTTACGAGGAAGAAGATTGGTCGTGGCAGTGAGAATGTGCTGTTGAAATGGCGACCAGGTTGACCTGACTTGACACTTACTGATTTTACTTCGGACTTACCTAAATGAGAATTACGAGGAAGAAGATTGGTCGTGGCAGTGAGAATGTGCTGTTGAAATGGCGACCAGGTTTGACCTGACTCGACACTTACTGATTTTACTTCGTACTTACCTAAATGAGAATTTACGAGGAAGAAGATTGGTCGTGGCAGTGAGAATGTGCTGTTGAAATGGCGACCAGGTTGACCTGACTTGACACTTACTGATTTTACTTCGGACTTACCTAAATGAGAATTTACGAGGAAGAAGATTGGTCGTGGCAGTGAGAATGTGCTGTTGAAATGGCGACCAGGTTGACCTGACTTGACACTTACTGATTTTACTTCGGACTTACCTAAATGAGAATTACGAGGAAGAAGATTGGTCGTGGCAGTGAGAATGTGCTGTTGAAATGGCGACCAGGTTGACCTGACTTGACACTTACTGATTTTACTTCGGACTTACCTAAATGAGAATTTACGAGGAAGAAGATTGGTCGTGGCATTGAGAATGTGCTGTTGAAATGGCGACCAGGTTGACCTGACCTGACACTTACGGATTTTACTTCGGACTTACCTAAATGAGAATTTACGAGGAAGAAGATTGGTCGTGGCAGTGAGAATGTGCTGTTGAAATGGCGACCAGGTTGACCTGACTTGACACTTACTGATTTTACTTCGGACTTACCTAAATGAGAATTTACGAGGAAGAAGATTGGTCGTGGCAGTGAGAATGTGCTGTTGAAATGGCGACCAGGTTGACCTGACTTGACACTTACTGATTTTACTTCGGACTTACCTAAATGAGAATTTACGAGGAAGAAGATTGGTCGTGGCATGAGAATGTGCAGTGGAAATGGTGACCAGGTTGACCTGACTTGACACTTACTGATTTGATTTTACTTCGGACTTACCTAAATGAGAATTTACGAGGAAGAAGATTGGTCGTGGCAGTGAGAATGTGCTGTTGAAATGGCGACCAGTTTGACCTGACTTGACACTTACTGATTTTACTTCGGACTTACCTAAATGAGAATTACGAGGAAGGAGATTGGTCGTGGCAGTGAGAATGTGCTGTTGAAATGGCGACCAGGTTGACCTGACTTGACACTTACTGATTATACTTCATACTTACCTAAATGAGAATTTACGAGGAAGAAGATTGGTCGTGGCAGTGAGAATGTGCTGTTGAAATGGCGACCAGGTTGACCTGACTTGACACTTACTGAATTTACTTCGGACTTACCTAAATGAGAATTTACGAGGAAGAAGATTGGTCGTGGCAGTGAGAATGTGCTGTTGAAATGGCGACCAGGTTGACCTGACTTGACACTTACTGATTTTACTTCGGACTTACCTAAATGAGAATTTACGAGGAAGAAGTTTGGTCGTGGCATTGAGAATGTGCTGTTGAAATGGCGACCAGGTTGACCTGACTTGACACTTACTGATTTTACTTCGGACTTACCTAAATGAGAATTTACGAGGAAGAAGATTGGTCGTGGCATTGAGAATGTGCTGTTGAAATGCCGACCAGGTTGACCTGACTTGACACTTACGGATTTTACTTCGGACTTACCTAAATGAGAATTTACAAGGAAGAAGATTGGTCGTGGCAGTGAGAATGTGCTGTTGAAATGGCGACCAGGTTGACCTGACTTGACACTTACTGATTTTACTTCGGACTTACCTAAATGAGAATTTACGAGGAAGAAGATTGGTCGTGGCAGTGAGAATGTGCTGTTGAAATGGCGACCATGTGACCTGACTTGACACTTACTGATTTTACTTCGGACTTACATAAATGAGAATTTACGAGGAAGAAGATTGGTCGTGGCATGAGAATGTGCAGTTGAAATGGTGACCAGGTTGACCTGACTTGACACTTACTGATTTGATTTTACTTCGGACTTACCTAAATGAGAATTTACGAGGAAGAAGATTGGTCGTGGCAGTGATAATGTGCTGTTGAAATGGCGACCAGGTTGACCTGACTTGACACTTACTGATTTTACTTCGGACTTACCTAAATGAGAATTTACGAGGAAGAAGATTGGTCGTGGCAGTGAGAATGTGCTGTTGAAATGGCGACCTGGTTGACCTGACTTGAAACTTACTGATTTTACTTCGGACTTACCTAAATGAGAATTTACGAGGAAGAAGATTGGTCGTGGCAGTGAGAATGTGCTGTTCAAATGGTGACCAGTTTGACCTGACTTGACACTTACTGATTTTACTTCGGACTTACCTAAATGAGAATTTACGAGGAAGAAGATTGGTCGTGGCAGTGAGAATGTGCTGTTGAAATGGCGACCAGGTTGACCTGACTTGACACTTGCTGATTTTACTTCGGTCTTACCTAAATGAGAATTTACGAGGAAGAAGATTGGTCGTGGCAGTGAGAATGTGCTGTTGAAATGGCGACCAGGTTGACCTGACTTGACACTTACTGATTTTACTTCGGACTTACCTAAATGAGAATTACGAGGAAGAAGATTGGTCGTGGCAGTGAGAATGTGCTGTTGAAATGGCGACCAGGTTGACCTGACTTGACACTTACTGATTTTGCTTCGGACTTACCTAAATGAGAATTTACGAGGAAGAAGATTGGTCGTGGCAGTGAGAATGTGCTGTTGAAATGGCGACCAGGTTGACCTGACTTGACACTTACTGATTTTACTTCGGACTTACCTAAATGAGAATTACGAGGAAGAAGATTGGTCGTGGCAGTGAGAATGTGCTGTTGAAATGGCGACCAGGTTGACCTGACTTGACACTTACTGATTTTACTTCGTACTTACCTAAATGAGAATTACGAGGAAGAAGATTGGTCGTGGCAGTGAGAATGTGCTGTTGAAATGGCGACCAGGTTGACCTGACTTGATACTTACTGATTTTACTTCGGACTTACCTAAATGAGAATTTACGAGGAAGAAGATTGGTCGTGGCAGTGAGAACGTGCTGTTGAAATGGCGACCCTGTGACCTGACTTGACACTTACTGATTTTACTTCGGACTTACCTAAATGAGAATTTACGAGGAAGAAGATTGGTCGTGGCATGAGAATGTGCAGTGGAAATGGTGACCAGGTTGACCTGACTTGACACTTACTGATTTGATTTTACTTCGGAGTTACCTAAATGAGAATTTACGAGGAAGAAGATTGGTCGTGGCAGTGAGAATGTGCTGTTGAAATGGCGACCAGGTTGACCTGACTTGACACTTACTGATTTTACTTCGGACTTACCTAAATGAGAATTACGAGGAAGGAGATTGGTCGTGGCAGTGAGAATGTGCTGTTGAAATGGCGACCAGGTTGACCTGACTTGACACTTACTGATTTTACTTCATACTTACCTAAATGAGAATTTACGAGGAAGAAGATTGGTCGTGGCAGTGAGAATGTGCTGTTGAAATGGCGACCAGGTTGACCTGACTTGACACTTACTGAATTTACTTCGGACTTACCTAAATGAGAATTTACGAGGAAGAAGATTGGTCGTGGCAGTGAGAATGTGCTGTTGAAATGGCGACCAGGTTGACCTGACTTGACACTTACTGATTTTACTTCGGACTTACCTAAATGAGAATTTACGAGGAAGAAGATTGGTCGTGGCATTGAGAATGTGCTGTTGAAATGGCGACCAGGTTGACCTGACTTGACATTTACTGATTTTACTTCGGACTTACCTAAATGAGGATTTACGAGGAAGAAGATTGGTCGGGGCAGTGAGAATGTGCTGTTGAAATGGCGACCAGGTTGACCTGACTTGACACTTACGGATTTTACTTCGGACTTACCTAAATGAGAATTTACAAGGAAGAAGATTGGTCGTGGCAGTGAGAATGTGCTGTTGAAATGGCGACCAGGTTGACCTGACTTGACACTTACTGATTTTACTTCGGACTTACCTAAATGAGAATTTACGAGGAAGAAGATTGGTCGTGGCAGTGAGAATGTGCTGTTGAAATGGCGACCAGATTGACCTGACTTGACACTTACTGATTTTACTTCGGACTTACATAGATGAGAATTTACGAGGAAGAAGATTGGTCGTGGCATGAGAATGTGCAGTTGAAATGGTGACCAGGTTGACCTGACTTGACACTTACTGATTTGATTTTACTTCGGACTTACCTAAATGAGAATTTACGAGGAAGAAGATTGGTCGTGGCAGTGAGAATGTGCTGTTGAAATGGCGACCAGGTTGACCTGACTTGACACTTACTGATTTTACTTCGGACTTACCTAAATGAGAATTTACGAGGAAGAAGATTGGTCGTGGCAGTGAGAATGTGCTGTTGAAATGGCGACCTGGTTGACCTGACTTGAAACTTACTGATTTTACTTCGGACTTACCTAAATGAGAATTTACGAGGAAGAAGATTGGTCGTGGCAGTGAGAATGTGCTGTTCAAATGGTGACCAGTTTGACCTGACTTGACACTTACTGATTTTACTTCGGACTTACCTAAATGAGGATTTACGATGAACAAGATTGGTCGTGGCAGTGAGAATGTGCTGTTGAAATGGCGACCAGGTTGACCTGACTTGACACTTACTGATTTTACTTCGGTCTTACCTAAATGAGAATTTACGAGGAAGAAGATTGGTCGTGGCAGTGAGAATGTGCTGTTGAAATGGCGACCAGGTTGACCTGACTTGACACTTACTGATTTTACTTCGGACTTACCTAAATGAGAATTACGAGGAAGAAGATTGGTCGTGGCAGTGAGAATGTGCTGTTGAAATGGCGACCAGGTTGACCTGACTTGACACTTACTGATTTTACTTCGGACTTACCTAAATGAGAATTACGAGGAAGAAGATTGGTCGTGGCAGTGAGAATGTGCTGTTGAAATGGCGACCAGGTTGACCTGACTTGACACTTACTGATTTTGCTTCGGACTTACCTAAATGAGAATTTACGAGGAAGAAGATTGGTCGTGGCAGTGAGAATGTGCTGTTGAAATGGCGACCAGGTTGACCTGACTTGACACTTACTGATTTTACTTCGGACTTACCTTAATGAGAATTACGAGGAAGAAGATTGGTCGTGGCAGTGAGAATGTGCTGTTGAAATGGCGACCAGGTTGACCTGACTTGACACTTACTGATTTTACTTCGTACTTACCTAAATGAGAATTACGAGGAAGAAGATTGGTCGTGGCAGTGAGAATGTGCTGTTGAAATGGCGACCAGGTTGAGCTGACTTGACACTTACTGATTTTACTTCGGACTTACCTAAATGAGAATTTACGAGGAAGAAGATTGGTCGTGGCAGTGAGAATGTGCTGTTGAAATGGCGACCAGGTTGACCTGACTTGACACTTACTG
Source organism: Ascarosepion bandense (assembly GCA_037127315.1). Lineage (NCBI taxonomy): Eukaryota > Metazoa > Mollusca > Cephalopoda > Sepiida > Sepiidae > Ascarosepion > Ascarosepion bandense. The sequence continues at coordinate 242,074 of JBBBDQ010030875.1, read as the reverse complement.
ATTTTACTTCGGACTTACCTAAATGAGAATTTACGAGGAAGAAGATTGGTCGTGGCATTGAGAATGTGCTGTTGAAATGGCGACCAGGTTGACCTTACTTGACACTTACTGATTTTACTTCGGACTTACCTAAATGAGAATTTACGAGGAAGAAGATTGGTCGTGGCATTGAGAATGTGCTGTTGAAATGGCGACCAGGTTGACCTGACTTGACACTTACGGATTTTACTTCGGACTTACCTAAATGAGAATTTACGAGGAAGAAGATTGGTCGTGGCAGTGAGAATGTGCTGTTGAAATGGCGACCAGGTTGACCTGACTTGACACTTACTGATTTTACTTCGGACTTACCTAAATGAGAATTTACGAGGAAGAAGATTGGTCGTGGCAGTGAGAATGTGCTGTTGAAATGGCGACCATGTGACCTGACTTGACACTTACTGATTTTACTTCGGACTTACCTAAATGAGAATTTACGAGGAAGAAGATTGGTCGTGGCAGTGAGAATGTGCTGTTGAAATGGCGACCAGGTTGACCTGACTTGACACTTACTGATTTTACTTCGGACTTACCTAAATGAGAATTTACGAGGAAGAAGATTGGTCGTGGCAGTGAGAATGTGCTGTTGAAATGGCGACCTGGTTGACCTGACTTGAAACTTACTGACTTTACTTCGGACTTACCTAAATGAGAATTTACGAGGAAGAAGATTGGTCGTGGCAGTGAGAATGTGCTGTTCAAATGGTGACCAGTTTGACCTGACTTGACACTTACTGATTTTACTTCGGACTTACCTAAATGAGAATTTACGAGGAAGAAGATTGGTCGTGGCAGTGAGAATGTGCTGTTGAAATGGCGACCAGGTTGACCTGACTTGACACTTACTGATTTTACTTCGGTCTTACCTAAATGAGAATTTACGAGGAAGAAGATTGGTCGTGACAGTGATAATGTGCTGTTGAAATGGCGACCAGGTTGACCTGACTTGACACTTACTGATTTTACTTCGGACTTACCTAAATGAGAATTTACGAGGAAGAAGATTGGTCGTGGCAGTGAGAATGTGCTGTTGAAATGGCGACCAGGTTGACCTGACTTGACCTTTTTAGATATTTCTATAAGAACCTATAGCAATGAGAATCTACCAGGAAGATAGCTGGCCACTACGTTCATCTTACTTGACAATTTGTGCTTTTCTCTATGGACTTACCTCTCTGAAAATTTACCAGAATGATGGATGGGACATACCAGTGATAATGACAATTACCTGTTGAAATGACTACTACACTGACATTATTTGACACCTGGTCACTTTTTCTTCGGACTTATCTCACTGAGAATTTACCAGGAACATGAATTCCTCGTGCCAGTGATAATGACGATGTGCTATGAAATTGACACCACGTTCATCTGAGTTGACACCTAGTCACTTTTACTCTTAACATATTTTCATGAGAATTTACTATGAGTATGACTAGTTCATGCCAGTGAAAATGGTAATCTGCTTTCAAATGGCAACCAGGTTCATCTAAGCTGAAACCTAGTGACTTTTTCTCCAGACTTATCTCAATGATAATCTTTCCAGGAGCATGAATTGCTCGTGGCAGTGATAATATCAATGTGCTTTAAAAAAAAAATGAAGTGACAACGAGTGACATTTTTTTCGAGTAATCTCAATGAGAATTTACGAAGAACATGAATTGCTCGTGCCAAGGACAATGACAATGTGCTTGACACCTAGTGGCCTTTTCTCCAGACTTTCTCAATGCGAATTTTCCAGGAAGATTTTTTTTTTAATCATTTCACCCCGAGCAAGGCAGAAACGCCACTGATGTGCAGGGGGTTACATAAATGTAGAAAGATTAATTAGAAAAGAGTGAGGAGTACAAGCTAGTTAGAAAGGAACAATAGAAAGCTGAGAAAGCAGGTGAAATGACAGATACATGGGCGAAGAGAAAGTGAAGATTATACAGGGGAGGGGAGAGAGCTAGAGTCCAGTGGTTAGTAGGTGAGTATTAACTTTGCTTTTAATTTTCTGGAGGTCGTAGCCGTCAGGAAAGCAAGAATACGGGAGTGAGTTCCACAGGCGGGAAGTGCGAGAGAGGAAGCTGCAGGAGTAGAATTGTCGTCTGCATTTGGCTAACCTGACTGTGAATGGGTGGGACCCAGTTGCCAGTCTGGTTGCACGGGTAAACACCTGTTGAGGAGGCATCAGTGACTTAAGCTCATCCGAGCAGAAACCATGAAAGTATTTATAGAAGAGACAGAGGGAGGCCACATTTCGACGATGGGAAAGTGGCTGCAGTCGAGTCGCCAGATCAGTACCTATCACATTACAGACTCTCCTTTGGAGCTTGTCAAGAACACTGAGGAGAACGGCAGGGGAACCTGACCATAAATGGCAACAGTATTCCATGCACGGACGGATCGTTGACTTGTATATATGCAGGATGGATTCAGGTGGAAAAAACATCCTGGATCGACATAGTGACCCAATCTTCTAAGCAGTAGATTTTGCTATGGATTCAATATAGTGGTTCCATTTGAGGTCTGAGGACAGGGTAAGTCCGAGGAGGCGTAGTGTATTACTCTCCGGGAGAATCACCTGGTCCATGCTTATGGGAGGCAGAAGAGGTTGCCTGTAATGGTTGACAGACAACAGCTTGGTCTTAGAGGAATTGAAGTTGACAAGCCACTTCTTGCCCCAGTTCACCACAGAGTGTAGATCCCGCTCAAGGTCAGCAGCGACATTATGTCTGTCCGCCACGACAGGTTTCTTACTGGAGCGGGAGTATATTGTAGTGTCATCTGCGTAGATGCCTACTTGGGACTTGATCTCATCTGGGAGGTCGTTGATGAAAATAAGGAAGAGCGTCGGGCCCAGGATAGAGCCTTGTGGGACACCAGCATTCGTGCTGTAGGACGAAGAGGCACGCCCATTCAGAACGACCTTCATTTTGCGGTTATTTAAGAAAGATTGGATTAGGTCAAGCAGGCGACCGGTAATACCATATTGAGACTGCTAATAATGAGAATCTACCTTGAAAAGACCACAGCGTTCATCTTGAAACTTACTGACTTTTTCTCCGTATTTATCCCTATGAGAATTTACCTAGAGGGTAAAGTCTCATGTCAATGATAATGTCAATGTGCTATGAAATGGCCACCATGTTTATCTACGTTGACACCTAGGGACTTTTTCACAGGACTTATCTTAATGAGAATTTATCAAGAACATGAAGTCCTTGTCAGTGTTAATAACAATGTGCTATGAAATGGCAACCGCGTTTATCTAAGTCGACACCTAGGGACTTTTTCACAGGACTTATCTTAATGAGAATTTACAAAGAAGATGGAGTCCCCATGTCAGTGATAATGTCAATGTGCTATAAAATGGACACCACGGTCATCTGACTTGATTCTAGTCACGTTTTCTCCTGACCTATCTTAATGAGAATTTAATATGAAGATGAACAGATCGTGCCAATGAAAATGACAATGTGTTTTTAAATGGCCACCAGGTACATTTCACTTGTCACCCGGTGACATTTTCTCCAGATTAATCTCAATGAGAATTTACAAGGAATTGCTCGTGCCGTTGAAAATAACAATGGACCTACTTCCAATGTGAATATACTAGGAAGATGGATGTGACATGCCATTGAGAAAGAAAATGTGCTGTTGAAATGGCTACGATTATCGTCTGATGTGGTACCTACTGATTTTTCTCCTGAGTAAGACTTCTTACAGAAGGTTTTTATTTTTATTCTTCTCTTCAGTTAAAGAAAATGCTTATTCCGGCAAATGTTTTGTACCAAATGGAAGGAATATTGTAAAGTCTGATGAAATGATCTAATTAAGCTCATAGAAATGAATTATACTTTATAACCAACTAAAATGACGTGTTATGTTTTCCTTTATAAATATCATATTGCTCTGGATAACACCCATTGAGCTCTCTATATAGATATAACACTTCATATTTTATATGAAGTTAATCTTGTTGAATTATCTTCACCGTTTACGAACTGGACATATATATATATATATATATATATATATATATATATATCCGAGTGAATATAGAATGAAGAAAAATACGATAGTTTCGACATTGAAGTTTCAATGTCGAAACAATCGGACCTTTATAGCGGATATACATAGAATGATTATGTACATGTTCTAAAATATAATTTATAATAAATATTCACAGCTCTATATATTATATATTATAGATATATTATATCTCCACGTTAACCTGAAATGACTTCTTTAATTTTTCTTCCGAATTATCTCGATGTGAATTTACCAGGAAGATGGTTTGTGCCTGCCAGTGATAATGACAATCGGCTGTTTGAAAAGACCACAACGTTAACCGGAATTGACATCTTTGGACATTTATCTTCTGAGATTTCTCAATGGGAATATAACAGAGGTGGATTGGGCCTGCTAGTGACAATCTGCTGGTGAAATGACCACCACGTTAACAAAAATTGAAATCTTTAGATTTTTTTTCTTCTGAGTTTTCTCAGTAAGAATTTACCAGGAAAATGGATTGGGCCTGCCAGTGATAATGACAATCGGCTGTTGAAGAAGACCACAACGTTAACCGGAATTGACATCTTTGGACCATTTTCTTCTGAGATTTCTCAATGGGAATATAACAGAGGTGGATTGGGCCTGCTATTGACAATCTGCTGGTGAAATAATGCACCACGTTAACAAAAATTGAAATCTTTAGATTTTTTTTTCTGCAAAAAGTTTTCTCAGTAAGAATTTACCAGGAAAATGGATTGGGCCTGCCAGTGATAATGACAATCGGCTGTTGAAAAGACCACAACGTTAACCGGAATTGACATCTTTGGACATTTTTTCTTCTGAGATTTCTCAATGGGAATATAACAGAGGTGGATTGAGCCTGCTAGTGACAATCTGCTGGTGAAATGACCACCACGTTATTTCAAAATTAAATCTTTGAATTTTTTTTTCTTCTGAGTTTTCTCAGTAAGAATTTACCAGGAAAATGGATTGGGCCTGCCGAATGATAATGACAATCTGGCTGTTTGAAAAGACCACAACGTTAACCGGAATTGTTATCTTTGGACATTTTTTGCTGTTGCAGAGATTTCCTCAATGGGAATATAACAGAGGTGGATTGGGCCTGCTGTTGACAATCTACTGGTGAAATAATACCGTGCTGGTGAAATCTTTAGATTTTTTTTCTTCAATTTTCTCAGTAGAGAATTTACCAGGAAATGGATTGGGCCTGCCAGTGATAATGACAATCAGCTGTTGAAAGAACCACAACGTTAACCGGAATTGACATCTTTGGACATTTTCTTCTGAGATTTCTCAATGGGAATATAACAGAGGTGGATTGGAGCCTGCTGGTGACAATCTGCTGGTGAAATGACCACTACACGTTAACAAAAATTAAAATCTTTGAATTTTTTTTTCTTCTGAGTTTTCTCGGTAAGAATTTACCAGGAAAATGGATTAGACACTGCCAGTGATAATGACAATCGGCTGTTGAAAAAGACCACAACGTTAACCGGAATTGACATCTTTGGACATTTTCTTCTGAGATTTCTCAATGGGAATATAACAGAGGTGGATTGGGCCTGCTAGTGACAATCTGCTGGTAAACCACCACGTTAACAAAATTGAAATCTTTAGATTTTTTTTCTTCTGAGTTTTCTCGAAGTAAGAATTTACCAGAAATGGATTGGGCCTGCCAGTGATAATGACAATCGGCTTATTTGAGGAAAAGACCACAACGTTAACCGGAATTGACATCTTTGGACATTTTTCTTCTGAGATTTACTCAATGGGAATATAACAGAGGTGGATTGGGCCTGCTAGTGACAATCTGCTGGTGAAATGACCACCACGTTAACAAAATTGAAATCTTTAGATTTTTTTCTTCTGAGTTTCTCAGTAAGAATTTACCAGGAAAATGGCTTGGGCCTGCCAGTGATAATGACAGTCTGCTGCTGAAAAGACCACAACGTTAACCGGAATTGACATCTTTGGACATTTTTCTTCTGAGATTTCTCAATGGGAATATAACAGAGGTGGATTGGGCCTGCTAGTGACAATCTGCTGGTGAAATGACCACCACGTTAACAAAAATTGAAATCTTTAGATTTTTTTTTCTTCTGAGTTTTCTGAGTAAGAATTTACCAGGAAAATGGATTGGGCCTGCCAGTGATAATGACAGTCTGCTGCTGAAAAGACCACAACGTTAACCGGAATTGACATCTTTGGACATTTTTCTTCTGAGATTTCTCAATGGGAATATAACAGAGGTGGATTGGGCCTGCTAGTGACAATCTGCTGGTGAAATGACCACCACGTTAACAAAAATTGAAATCTTTAGATTTTTTTTTCTTCTGAGTTTTCTCAGTAAGAATTTACCAGGAAAATGGATTGGGCCTGCCAGTGATAATGACAGTCTGCTGCTGAAAAGACCACTACGTTAACCGGAATTGAAATCTTTGGACTTTTTCTTCTGACATATCTCAATTAGAAATTACCAGTAAGATGGATTGGGCCTGCCACTTATAATGAAAATCTGCTGTTGAAAAGACCACGAAGTTAACCGGAATTGACATCTTTGGACTTTTTCTTCAGACTTATCTAAATTAGAAATTACCAGGAAGATGGATTGGGTCCCTGTCAGTGATAATGACAATCTGCTGTTGAAAAGACCCCCAGTTTAACCGGAATTGACATCTTTGGACTTTTTCTTCTGACTTATCTCAATGAGGAATTACCAGGAAGATGGACTGGGACTACCAGTGATAATGACAATCTGCTGTTGAAATGACCACCAAGGTAACCTAAACAGACATCTTTGGACATTTTCTTCTGAATTATCGTAATGAGAATTGACCAGGAAGATGGATTGGGTCTGCCAGTGATAATGACAATATTCTGTTGAAATGATCACCACGTTAACCAGAATTGACATATTTGGACATTTTCTTCTAACTTCTCTCAATTAGATTTGACCAGGAAGATGGATTGGGTCTGCCAGTGATAATGAAAATCTACTGTTAAAATGACCACCATGTTAACCGGAATTGACATCTTTGGACTTTTTTTCTGACTTATCTCACTGAGAAATTACTAGGAAGATGGTTTGGGCCTGCCAGTCATAATGAAAATATGCTGTTGAAAAGACCATTAGGTTAACCTGAATTGTGGTCTTTGGACTTTTTCTTCTGAGTTTTCTCAATGAGAAATTACCAGGAAGATGGATTGGGGCTGCCAGTGATAATGACAACTGCTGTTGAAATGCCCAGCATGTTAACCGGAATTGACATCTTTCGACTTTTCCTTTTGACTTATATTAATAAGAATTTACCAGGAAAATGGATTGGGCTTGCCAGTAATAATGACAATCTGCTGTTGAAATGACCACCACGTTAAACAGTATTGACATATTTGGACATTTTCTTCTGACTTATCTCAATTAGAAATTACCAGGAAGATGGAGTAACCCTGCCAGTGACAATGACACTCGGCTGATGAAATGACCACCACTTAAACCAGAATTTAAATCTTTGAACTTTTTCTAATGACTAATCTCAATTAGAATTGACCAGAAAGATGGATTGGGTTTGCTAGTGATAATGACAATCTACTGTTGAAATGACCACCACGTTAACCAGATTTTGACATCTTTGGACATTTTCTTCTGACTTATCTCAATTAGAAATTACCAAGAAGATGTATTGGCCCTGCCAGTGACAATGAAACTCTGCTGATGAAATGACCACCACCTTAACCAGAATTTAAATCTTTGGTCTTTTTCTTCTGACTTATCTCAGTTAGAATTGACCAGAAAGATGGATTGGGTCTGCCAGTGATAATGACAATCTGCTGTTCAAATGATCACCACGTTTACCGGAATTGAAATCTTCGGATTTTTTCTTCTGACTTATCTCAGTTAGAATTGACCAGGACAATGGATTGATCCTGCCTGTGATAATGAATATCTGCTGTTGAAATGATCACCACGTTAACCTGAACAGACATCCTTGGATTTTTTTCTTCTGACTTATCTCACTGAGAAATTACTATGAAGATGGTTTGGGCCTGCCAGTCATAACGAAAATATGCTGTTGAAAAGACCATTAGGTTAACCTGAATTGTGGTCTTTGGACCTTTTCTTCTGAGTTTTCTCAATGAGAAATTACCAGGAAAATGGATTGGGCTTGCCAGTGATAATGACAATCTGCCGTTGAAATGATCGCCACGTTAACCAGAATAGACATCTTTGGAATTTTCTTCTGACTTATCTAAATTAGAAATTACCAGGAAGATGGATTAGCCCTGCCAGTGACAATGACACTCGGCTGATGAAATGACCACCACGTTAACCAGAATTTAAATCTTTGGACTTTTTCTTCTGACTTATCTAATTTGGAACTGACCATGAAGATGGATTGGGCATGCACGTGATAATGACAATCTGCTGTTGAAAAGACCATTACGTTAACCGGAATTTACATCTTTGGACTTTTTCTTTTGAATTATTTCAATGAGAATTTTCCAGGGAGATGGTTTGGGTCTGCCATTGATAATGACAATCTGCTGTTCAAATGATCACCACGCTACCCGGAATTGTCATTTTCGGTCTTTTTCTTCTGACTTATCTCATTTAGAATTTACCAGGAAGATGGATTGTGTCTGCCAGTGATAATGACAATCTGCTGTTGAAATGATAAGCACGTTAACCGGAATTGAAATCTTTGGACTTTTTCTTTTGATGTATCTTATTTAGAATTGACCAGGAAGATAGATTGGGCCTGCCAGCAATAATGACTCTCTCCTGTTGAAATGATCACCACCTTAACCGGAATTTAAATCTTTGGATTTTTTTCTGACTTATCTCAATTAGAATTGACCAGGAAGATGGATTGGGTCTGCCACTGATAATGACAATCTTCTGTTCAAATGATCACCACGTTAAACGGAATTGAAATCTTTGGACTTTTCCTCCTGACTTATCACAATTAGAATTGACCATGAAGATGGACTGGGCATGCAAATGATAATGACAATCTGCTGTTAAATGATCACCGCATTAACCGGAATTTACATCATTGGATTTTTCTTCTGACTTATTTCAATGAGAATTTTCCAGGAAGATGGATTGGGTCAGTCAGTGATAATGACAATCTGCTGTTAAAACGACCACCACGTAAAACGCAATTGACATCTTTGGGTATATTTTTCTGATTATCTTAATGAGAATTTTCCTGGAAGATGGATTGGGCTTGCCAGTAATAATGACAATCTGCTGTTGAAATGATCACCACGTTAACCGGAATTGACATCTTTGGACTTTTTCTTCTGATTTATCTCAATTAGATTTCACCAGGAATATGGATTGGGCCTGGCACGGATAATGACAATATGCTGTTGAAATGATTAGCATGTTACTCGGAATTGATATCCTTGAAATTTTTCTTCTGACTTATCTCAATTAGAAATGACCAGGAAGATGGAATGGACCTGCCAGTGATTATGACAATCCCCTATTCAAATGATCAGCACGTTAACCAGAATTGACATTTTTGGACTTTTTCTTATGACTTATCTCATTTGGAACTAACCATGAAGATGGATTGGGCATGCAAGTGATAATGACAATCTGCTGTTGAAAAGACCATTACGTTAACCGGAACTGACATCTTTGGACTTTTTCTTCGGACTCATTTAGAATTGACCAGAAAGATGGATTGGGCCTCACAGTGATAATGACAATCTGCTGTTGAAATGATTAGCAAGTTAACCGGAATTCAAATCTTTGAACTTTTTCTTTCTTTCTTATCTCAATGAGAATTTACCTGACAAATGGATTGGGTCTGCCAGTGATAATGACAATCTGCTTTTCAAATGATCACCACGTTAACTGGAATTGACATATTTGGACTTTTTCTACTTACTTATCTAAATGAGAATTTACCAGGAAGATGGATTGGGACTGCCAGTGATAATGACAATCTGCTGTTGAAATGACCACCACGTTAACCCGAATTGACATCTTTGGACATTTTTATCTGACTTACCACAATGAGAATTTACCAGGAAGATGATCTGGGCCTGACAGTGATAATGACAATCTACTGTTGAAATTATCACCACTGTAAACTGAAATTACATCTTTGACTTTTTCTTCTGAATTATCTCAATTAAAAATTACCAGGAAGATGGCTCGGGCCTACCACTGATAATGACAAGGGTTTTAAAAAAAGAAAGATCTTAGTACATGAACGTCAGTCAAATGTGTTCGGACCGAGATCAACACGAAGCCCAAAGAAAAAACCCGAATACGAGTAATCATCTCACAAAAAGCGCTCAATACAGAGGTAGAGCTGGCCAGCTTTCTCTGACGATCCGTGTAGGTGAAACCTAGGTAGGTTCGTCTGGCTCATTAGGTGTTATCAATATATGTATAACTCCCTTCCGTTTACTTGCTTCCCAGATAACTACAACTTCCAAAAATTTAATGGTAAAGTTAATTGCCAACGTCTATCTTTTTCAGTCCCATTCATATTTTGCTCTTTCGTCAATACCCACCTCTATCTAGTCCTTTTTTTTCACTGTAATCCCATGCTCACTAGTGCGATAGCCCCTTGCTTGGGGTGAAATGATTAAAAACAAAACGATCCCATAATTTTGTCATATGAATTTAAAGATTTCGCTTTCGAGAAAATATACTTGGTGAAAATATTTCCAGATTAAGTATTGTGTGAAAGACACGACTGTTTTTTGTATTTTGCTTTTTTATGAAATAGATTTTTTATGAAATAGATTTTTTATGAAATAGATTTTTTATGAAATAGATTTTTTTATGAAATAGATTTTTTATGAAATAGATTTTTTATGAAATAGATTTTTTTATGAAATAGATTTTTTATGAAATAGATTTTTTATGAAATAGATTTTTTTATGAAATAGATTTTTTATGAAATAGATTTTTTATGGAATAGATTTTTTATGAAATAGATTTTTTATGAAATAGATTTTTTATGAAATAGATTTTTTATGAAATAGATTTTTTATGGAATAGATTTTTTATGAAATAGATTTTTTATGAAATAGATTTTTTATGAAATAGATTTTTTATGAAATAGATTTTTTTATGAAATAGATTTTTTATGAAATAGATTTTTTTATGAAATAGATTTTTTATGAAATAGATTTTTTTATGAAATAGATTTTTTATGAAATAGATTTTTTTATGAAATAGATTTTTTATGAAATAGATTTTTTTATGAAATAGATTTTTTATGAAATAGATTTTTTATGAAATAGATTTTTTATGAAATAGATTTTTTATGGAATAGATTTTTTATGGAATAGATTTTTTATGAAATAGATTTTTTATGAAATAGATTTTTTTATGAAATAGATTAAATGTTTTTTGTTGTTTATTCACATTTTTCACCTTCATTTCGATCCCCCGCTATCACTAACACATGACGCAATAAGTTCCTGGCCTGAAATATAGATGTCGCCACTAATAAAAAATCCATATAATTTTTATTGAAGTACTGACCTTCAAATGGCACGTGACAAAATTTGGGTCCAATCGAATTATTAGTTTACAAATTACAGTTAAGTGAATCTACTGTTGCAAATTTTCAATACAATGGAAAAATCTGAATTTTATGTGTTGATAACGCATTGCTTTTCGATGGGAAAAATACTGTTCAAGCAAAGCAATGGATTGATAAGTGTTATAAGTGTTAACTCTACTCCGTTGGAAACAACGATTAAAAGGTGGTATGCTGACTTTAAACGTGCAGACACAAATAATGCTGAACGCTCAGATCGCCCAAAATCGGCAGTTGTTTTGGGAAACAAAACAAAAACCACAAACTCATTCTGGCCTATCGTAAATTGAAGTTGCGTAAGATATCAAAGGAGTTGGACACATCAAAAGCCAGTGTATTCACCATTTTACATGAACAACGATTAAAAGGTGGTATGCTGACCTTAAACGTGCAGACACAAATGATGCTGAACGCTCAGATCGCCCAAAATCGGCAGTTGTTCTGGGAAACAAAACAAAAACCACAAACTCATTCTGGCCTATCGTAAATTGAAGTTGCGTAAGATAACAGAGGAGTTGGATACATTAAAAGCCAGTGTATTCACCATTTTACATGAACATTTGTTGATAACAAAGCTATGTTTAATGTTGGTGATGCGTTTGCTCACAGTCAATCAAAAACAACAACGTGTCAACGTTTCAGAGAGTTGTTTGCAGCTGTTTCAACACAGCAACAAGGAGTTCTTGCGTAAATATGTGACAATGGATGAAACATGGATCCACCATTTCGCTCCGGGGTCAAATTGGTAGTTAGCTGAGTGGAGAGCAGCAAGTCAAACCGTCCAAACTGACCAAAGGGGCAAACATCAGCAGGCAATGTTTTAGCCTCCATATTTTGGGATGCACAAGTTATATTGTTCATCGATTAACTTGAGAAAGGAAGAACCTTCAATAGCGAATATTATATAGCATTATTATTGCGGTTGAAGGAAGAAATCGCCAAATCACGGCCACAAATGAAAAAGAAAAAGTGATCTTTCACCAACCATGACACAACTCGATTGCAATGATGGCAAAAATAGATGAATTGCACATCAAATTGGTTCCGCGTCCATCCTATTCTCCAGATCTGTCCCCCAGCAAACTACTGGCTGTTTGCAGACCCCAAAAGAATGCTCCAGAGAAAGAGATCTGTCTCCAATGAAGACAGAAACAGAGGCGTATTTTAGAGCCAAAGACAAAACTTTTTACAAAATATCATCGAATTGTTAGAGAAGCGTTGGAATCAGTGTATCGCCCTAGAAGGAGCCTATGTTGATGAATAAAGTCGAATTTTGCTTAAAAGTTGCTGTTTTGTTAGTTAGGCCCGATATATCAAAGGGAAAGCTATGTTGGATAATGATCTGTGAATGAGCTGGGCTTTTTTTTCACAGAAGAAGCAAACGGATAAAAAAAGTAAATCAAGTGGTGACTGTGAACAAAAATGTTCTAAAGTAGGAAATATAAAATATTAATTAAAGTCCCAACGAAACAAGTGGATGTGCCAAAGCCCCGTTCCGCGTTTTCGTCTTTCGGTTAGATGGCTGCATCTTATTTTTTGATGAGCATTTTCAACTAATTTTAAAAAGTGTTTTATCCGTCGTTTGAAGGTCATATTGTAATTCTTTGTAATAGCCATTATAAATTTTGATCTGTTATCTTGTCTTGCTTTTAACAAGGTTCACAAAATTACATTTTTGTGTAAAATTTTTATTTTGTTATATTTTTGTTTATGTCTACGTAATCAATGTTTGTTCCTTTCAAATTTCAAGTTCTGGGTATGACGATAAACTACATCCGGCAGAAAGGCATCTGCTCGCGAAATTAGACCGTTTGGGGAACGTACAATCACATCCTAATTGTTGTTGTTCCTAGGTTCCTCCTGACTCTGTGTTGTGGCACCTGTTAGAGTTCCAACCATTAAGCAAATGGATAAAAGAAGTAAATAAAGTGACTAGAACTGTTAAAAGAAGAAAATATTCGTAAAAATCCCAGTGACATGATTGGATGTGCCGAAGATCCCTTCTCCGTTTTCGTCTTTTGATTAGGTTGCTGGAATTCTTTTTTTCAAAGAGCATTTTCAACTTTATTTAAAGATTTTGTATTACGTTCTCAAAGTTATTTTCCCTCATTTGAAGATTATATTGTAAATCTTTTTAAGAGCTTTTATAAATTTTGACCTGTTAGCTGGCCTTGTTTGTAATAAGGAGCACAAAAGAAAAATTTTATGCGAACCTATTCTATGAAAATTCTATTTTGTTATATTGTTTTAATGCCTTGTAATAAATATTTGTTCCTTTCAATTTTTTTTCAAATTTTCAGTTTTCACTTATTAGTATAGCATTCTGTCATGCCCCACTCTGTCCAGTAAAAATACTTTTATTTATTAAGATTTTAATGCTATCTGAAATACTTTTGATCGCAGCCGTTTCTTTGATGGTATGAAGGTGTCTCTCCTTGAAAGAGAAGCCTGAAACAGAACTCGAAAACACCGGTCGAATTTTTGTTATTCAAAGCATTCTATCCTAAACAAATGGTGCGGTTATCTCATTATAATGGGAGAGAGTTATAGAAGAAAGGTTTATTCGCCCATTTTATTCCCCGCCCCATTATGGGCATTATTAAGAGAAAAAATGAACGACAAGCAGAGTGAAAGGAGAACAAAAAGATATGGGTTTTACATATTGTTGTAGAGTGATGACTGAGGAGGATTGAGGAAAGGGTAAAATGAAAGTGTTGTGGAGTGGCTAACACCCACGCAGCACTCTCAATAGCCCTTGGTCTGAAATTGTCTATTTAAGTAAAGAATATTAGTATTCGATGCGTAATATTCGAGTGATATTCGGACGGATTACTTCAATGACTATTGCGATCAAAACCCCATCTCTCTATTGTAAGTTCTGTCTTGTTTCTCAATGTAACTATTGTACTGTTCTGTCTACATCCGTTTTGTGCTAAATAATACCGCAGCACACTTTCTCTGTAAAACGCATCCACCTCGACGATACAACATATATTAAATGGAGATTCTTCTTTGTTTCTGGAGAAGCTATGCTTATGAATGACTTCAGATTCAACGAGCTGAATTCATTTACTTATAACCCAGGCGAGAATATATTCCACGAACAGGAAACGGCCTGTTTGGAGTTTTCCCAAATTGAGAACTGCGAACCGGGTTTTTTTTTCTATATCTTGATAAGATATATGCCCTGAGGAAAACGCTGCCATTTACTTGTAGGTTAGGAAATATTTAGTCTTTGCTAACGACCATTTTCGTCACTTTATAAAGTTACGGCTCTGAGTGGCTGTTAAGTGTACCCGCATAACCAAAGGGAGATAATCGCTATCTGTATCCATACATCATGAAAGACCGAATAATGAGACATTAACACAAATAACGTGACTTGAGCATATAGGATGCTTGTCTGGAGGAGTTTGTGACAGAATATACAGCATCGACTTTTAGTCTGATCACAGACTACTTCTAACTAAACTGAAAACACAGTCAACAAAATAGTTATCTTTCGCTTACATAAACCAGGAAATAGAAAAAAGGATGTATAATATCCAAACCATTGAAAACGAAAGAGTAAGACAGGAGTTCTGCAATAAAGGAGTCTAAACTGACGTTACTAAATCTTAACCAAAACAACACAGATGAATTCAGTCAAGTCATTATTTTTTTTATTGTTAATTCATCTTTTTTTTTTCTTTTTTTTTTTTAATCATCTCACCCCAAGCAAGGCATTCCACTGCCACTATTGCGCATGGGGTTACATAAGAGAAGGTAAAGAGAAGGAGTGGTTAGACATAAGGAATGTTAGGAGGAAGGTGACAGATGAGTAAGGATAGCGAGGATGAGGGTTGGGCAGATGGGAAGAGTGTTTGATAGAATGGAAGCAGGTTAGTGTATTAGGAGGTGTCTATTGACCTTACATTTAAACTCCTGGAGATTGTAGCCGTCGGGGAAGCAATCGTGTGGAAGAGAATTCCACAGTCGGGAAGTGCGAGGAAAGAAACTGTTGGGGTAGGAGTTACGGCTGCATTTTATCGGTTTCACTGTAAAAGGGTGGGATCTAGTTGCTAATCTAGTATTGCGTTCAAATTCGTATTTAGGGGGCACCAGTGATCTAAGTTCATTTATGCGGGTACACTTAACGGCCACTCAGAGCCGTAACTTTATAAAGTGACGAAACCATACCTTAAGATAACTAACCTCTTGCCGCTCCGAAGCGTCCTGTCTGATGATATCATCAAATTTATAGACTCAAAACGTTAACATAAATACTTGGCTGCTTCTTGTTTTGCAGCTCGTTAGAAGTCCTCCTCTGTACGTCACCCAGTCCAACGACCAGTCAAGGTAAAGGGTCAGTCAATCAGTTATGGGTCTTACGTGAAACGCGTTTGGGCGATCCTGTCTCTTTCGAGACATGACTAACCGGGCAGAAGATTTTCTCGCAATAGATTGCCATTACTTTCTGCGGTTGCCAGCCAAAGCTGTAGAAACCAGTCTGTCCTGTTATTTAACCCATTGTTGGATGGAAGAGAGAATCAATACCTTTCCAAGGGTATTTGCGCGTAAGTGAATGCAACGAATTCAATTGGAATTCGAACTCGGCTCCCCCGATTTTTCGTTCCAGACTGATACCCACTGCACCACAATGAAGTTCTATTATAGTAAGAAAGGGAGAGGAAGTGAAATTCTAGGGGCGATGCAAGAAAGATAGCGGTTAACGCAGGATCTAGAGAAGTCAAGATTTCATTGACGCATAAAAGTATGGTTAGAAGTATAGGGAAAAATAGACTTTAGAAGGAACTCTATAAATACTTTCATGGCTTCTGCTCGGACGAGCTTAAGTCACTGATGCCTCCTCAACAGGTGTTCACTCGTGCAACCAGACTGGCAATTGGGTCCCACCCATTCACAGTCAGGTTAGCCAAATGCAGACGACAATTCTACTCCTGCAGCTTCCCCTCTCGCACTTCCCGCCTGTGGAACTCGCTCCCGTATTCTTGCTTTCCTGACGGCTACAACCTCCAGAAATTTAAATGCAAAGTCAATACTCGTCTACTAACCACTGGACTCTAGCTCACCCCCGTATAACCTTTCCTTTCTCTCCACCTATGTATCTGTCATCGCACCTGCTTTCTCAGCTTTCTATTGTTCCTTTCTAACTAGTTTGTACTCCTCACTCTTTTCTAATTAATCTTTATACATTTATGTAACCCCCTGCACATCAGTGGCGTTTCTGCCTTGCTCGGGGTGAAACGATTAAACAAAAAAAAGCAGAAAACGAAACCTAGATAGGAGACAAGGAATAAACCTTTGCTCTGGTAAAAAAAGAATTTTAGAAAAAACATTGAGGAGAATGAACAGGGGGATAGGCAAACCTATCTACTCCTATTGGGAAGGGATAAATAGTAATAATTACGAAATAAAATTGAAAATTTAAGGCAGAGACGTCACAATTACAAAGATAAAGTAACCGGGAAACTAAAATTAAAAGACCAGGGAGGAAAGTAAACAAATATTATAGGACAGAGGTAGTAATATCTAAACTTATTTATAAATGAAACTTTGTCTGTGTGTGTATGTGTGTGTGCGTGTGTCCGTTACCTATAGACTACGAAACGGCTGAACCGATTTTCTTGAAAATTTACACAGTTGTACTATAAGCGTCTGCGAGTGTTCTTAGCTAGGTTTTGTGTCGAGGTACTCCGATAAATATCGAAAATCGATAATCGAAAAAATCGGGTTATATAAGGAGTCAAATCAAATTTGATACACTCATAGACAAAGACATAAGAAACGATATTCAGAAGTTTCAAGGTTGCAGTTCTTAGAATAGGGCTGAAGATCGATAATATATATATATAAGGCAAGATGTTTGTGTGTGTGTCTGTTTATCTGCCTGTATGTTTGTATTTTTTCGGCCCTTTTATTGTAGTTTTTGCTTCGGGTTGGCTCTAAGTAGGTATAATTGTAGTTCTTAGTCTCAGCCATGATACCATTTACTCAGAGGACTTATTTAGCCTTCAAAATTCAGTTTACGACGAAAAAACTTATTTGATATCGATACCAGGAAATGAAAATTTGACTTACATCCATTCATTTTTCTTTCAGTCTACGGTTTCGCTTTAACTGGAAACAACTATTGCTTTTTTAGTCTTTCGTGCCAACGTCCATTGAGTTTGAGCTCCAGGACCATGGATTAGTTTTAAAGCTTTCATTACACCCGAGCAACGCCGGGCTATACTGCTAGAACCTCTAATAAAACACTTCTAACAAAAAATACACAAAATTCATAATCCTGCCCTCTAACACCCTTTCAACTTAACACTAAAACAAATTAGTTATTCCTTATCCTAGAAGCGTTACCACCACTTCCAGGACTATTGGTGATATAACCAAGAAGGAAGATATACCAAACAAATGCCGGTATTTGTCAAATAAATTGTTTAGAATGCAAAAATGATTATGGGAGGGACATCACGTGATTCAGAATCCCGCGTCTACAAACAAAAAAGAGACTTGCGTCCGGATCAAAAAAAAAAAAACGTCCAAAGAGTCTGAGCTCCATGAGCATTGATTAGTTTTAAAGCTTTCATTACACCCGAGCAATGTCGGGCTATACTGCTAGTTTCTTAATAAATGTCGCCAATAATCAACGGAAAGCTAGGCAAACATGACAAACATTATCAGACAGTGTTGCTCATACCCAAAAGGAAACTAGGCAAATTTACTAAATAATATGGAACAGAGGAAGTGATATTTATTATTAAGTTTCTCTTTTCCAATCTTTTCACTCTTTTATTTTTTTTTTCAATTGGAGTAGATAGACTAATCTATCACCCGGTTCACACTCCACCTAGTCTATTGAACAGGTAAAGAGGCTTATCCCTTGTTCCCTGTTTAGGATGTGGTTTCCGGCTTTCTCTTTTCCAATCTTTTCACTCCTTTATTTATTTATTTTTTCAATTAGAGTAGATAGACTAATCTATAGCCCGGTTCACACACCACCCACGTCTATTGAACAGGTAAAGAGGCTTATCCCTTTTTCCCTGTTTAGGATGTGGTTTCCGGCTTTCTCTTTTCCAATCTTTTCACTCGTTTATTTTTTTTTTTTCAATTAGAGTAGATAGACTAATCTATCGCCCGGTTCACACTCCACCCACGTCTATTGAACAGGTGAAGAGGTTCATCCCTTGTTCCCTGTTTAGGATGTGGTTTCCGGCTTTCTCTTTTCCAATCTTTTCACTCCTTTATTTATTTTTTTTTTCAATTAGAGTAGATAGACTAATCTATCGCCCGGTTCACACTCCACCCACGTCTATTGAACAGGTGAAGAGACTTATCCCTTGTTCCCTGTTTAGTATGTGGTTTCCGGCTTTCTCTTTTCCAATCTTTTCACTCGTTTATTTTTTTTTTTCAATTAGAGTAGATAGACTAATCTATCGCCCGGTTCACACTCCACCCACGTCTATTGAACAGGTGAAGAGGCTTATCCCTTGTTCCCTGTTTAGGATGTGGTTTCCGGCTTTCTCTTTTCCAATCTTTTCACTCCTTTATTTTTATTTTTTTTCAATTGGAGTAGGCTGACTAATCTATCGCCCGGTTCACACTCCACCCACGTCTAATGAACAGGTGAAGAGGTTCATCCCTTGTTCCCTGTTTAGGATGTGCTTCCCGGCTTTCTCTTTTTCAACCTTTTCACTATTACGTAGCCCCCTGCGCTTCAGTGGCGTTACCGCCTTGCTCGGGGTGATACGATTAAAAAAAAAAGTGTCGCCAATAATCAAAAGAAAACTTGGTCAATGTATCAACTATTATAGGACAAGAGGTAATAATATTTATAAAAAAGTGTTATCAGTAATCAAATAACAAAAAGTCAAATGTATCAACTATTATGAAAGAGATGTAATAATATTTATTAACAAGTTTTATCAATATTAAAAAATAGAAAACTACTATGTGATGGAGGTTCAAATATTTATTAATGGGACTTGCCAATATTCTATAGTAAACTAGGGAAATGTACCAAATATTATTGGACATATGTAATAATATTTATTATTTTGTCTTGTAGATAATCAAGATAAAACTAAGCAAATTATGGAACAGAGGTAGGAATATGTATTTAAAAAACTTGCTAATAATCAAAAGCACGCAGACAAATATACCAAATATTTTGTAACAAGCGTAATATTATTTATTAATTATTGTTTGCAATAATCAAAAGACAAATTTTCTATTTTCAACTACTAGTGAAACTGAGGTAGTAATTAATTACGGAATATTCATTAATTAGTCTCGACTTAATCAAATAAAAGTAACTATAAATATTTTCAAAGAACAAATGTATTGTTTTATATATAAGTATTGATTGCCAAATATAAAGCCATTTTTCGAGATATAAACCACTTACTGTATTTACATTATTCGGACTGTTGTCCTCATTGTTGCCATTTGTACGACGTTTCGACCGTTGTACGCTCCAGCCTTCTTCAGCGGCTAGGAATTTCGTACCGAACCCTTTATACCTGTGTAGTATTACCTCGATTGGAAGTCATGAGTTATCTCCCTCTGCAAGTTACTTGATCACCTCTTCTGTAGCCTGGTATTAAATCCACAACAATTTGGGTCAAGTCACAGGAACTAACCAAAGTCTATATCCACATGTGTCCTTAAGAACAAGAACAACTGAATTTTTGGGACCTATAATCTATGTCCAGTAACGTTTTTTTTTTTTTTACCAAATTTCATATTGCAATTTTTTGATACTAATGGTTTTCTCTAGCATTTTTTATGTTAATGGTTTTTAGTATTTTTTACCAGAGCTCATATTGCAATTATTGATACTAATGATTTTTTCTGGCACACCGTATTACTGGTTCCCATATTGTGTTCATCTCTATGCTTGGTCGGCCTAGGAGATTTTTTGTAGCCTAGCATATGAACTGATTCCTTAAGTTTATGTAGTTTCAAATGGCGTTCTGTATTATTTCAACTTCATCCTACAGGGGTGGTGATCTCCTTTCTTCCTCCATATGTGGTCAGCTACGCCTGATCTTCCTATCTCCCCTCGAGTTCCTAGCACCTGAAGAAGACCGGAGCATACAACGGCCGAAACGTAGTACAAATGGCAACAAAGATGAGGACAATAGTCCGAATAATGTAAATACTATTAAATATATTTATTTTGAATTTTCTATTGTGTAGTGTTCCAGATAGTCTTGGTGTTTATTTACTGGAAACGTTGGACATAAAACGAATACAGGCAAGAGTATAAAATAAATAATATATGTTTATACATTTGATTTTGTTTGGGGTGATTTGATATCCGCTGTAGCAAAATGTTATTTTATAAACAGACTAGCAGTATAGCCCGGCGTTGCTCGGGTGTAATGAAAGCTTTAAAACTAATCCATGGTCCTGGAACTCAGACTCTTTGGACGTTGGCACGAAAGACTAAAAACCAATAGTTGTTTCCAGTTAAAGCGAAACCGTAGACTGAAAGAAAAATGAATGGATGTTAGTCAAATTTTGATTTCCTGGTATCGATATCAAATTTTCTGCACTATTGTAAGAACTGCAACCTTGAAACTTCTGAATATCGTTTCTTATGTCTTTGTCTATGAGTGTATGAAATTTGATTAAAATCGGACCACTCCTTCTGTAACCCGATTTTTTCGATTATCGATTTTTGATATTTATCGAGGGTACCTTGACACAAAACCTAGCTAAGAACACTCGCAGACGGTTATAGTACAACCGCGTAAATTTTCAAGAAAATCGGTTCAGCCGTTTCGGAGTCTATAAGTAACGGATGCACACATACACACACACAGACACACACAAACACACACACATTCCATTTATAAATAAGTTTAGATATAGCTTAAGTGTCATACGTGACACACGCTTGGGTGACATGACAGATTGGGCTAAAGATTATCCCTCAGTAGGTTGTCATTACTTTCTGAAGTAGACTGGTTGCCAACCAAGGCTACAGAACCCAATTTGTCCTGTAATTTAACCCATAACTGTAGAGAAGAGACGGATTAATACCTTTCCCAAGAGTATTTGTGCGTAAGTGAATGCAATGAATTTAACTGGAATTCGAACTCGACACCCCGATTTCCCGTTTGGAGCAGTAATCCATTGCTCCACATGCGAATTAGCCTGGTTAAAAAACGCTTTCAAAAGAAATATAGTAACGCAGATGAGAAAAACAGTCTGAACAATGTTAATATTGTCATTAGTTGCAATATCTCATCTCAGAAATATAGACAGATCCCGAAGAAAGATACAGCGTATAATGGCTGAAACGTCGTGAATATGGCAACGAAGATGAGGACAACAATTCGAATAATGTAAATAGTGTAAATGATAAAACTCTTCAGGAAAAGAAAGTCCCTCTAGCCCGAAGTGAGCTGGTAGCTTAAATATAAGCAATTTAAATTTTAGGCGATTCGTCGAAATCCACACGGTTGCTCTTAAATTTTGGCATATAGTGTACGAAATGTGTGTGTGTGTGTGTGTGTGTGTGTGTGTGTGTGTGTGTGTGTGTGTGTGTGTGATGTCCACATAGTTTGCTTAAATTAGGTAGTCAGTTTCTAGCAGAATATATATGTCTCTCTGGATGAGAAGAGTTCCCGTGTTGTCGTTACTACATCTCTGAGCAAAACGAGAAGGTTTATGGCTTTTCCATTTCTAATTTTTTTACTGCTGAACAGAATGACACCTAGATAATAAGGTTCGGTAGCTCTTTCACAGTGTGAGCTACAGGTTCAGAGTTTCGTATTCGAAACCATTTGGATTTGACACTTTACTGAATTAAATATTTGGGGGATTTTCAGAATAGCAGAACAGGAGCCACAAATAGGGATACCGTTAAATTGATTTTTTTGCTCGAGGAGGAATTGGAATTATTTTTTCCTTCTTCTTTGCTTCCTCTTTCATTTTCTCACACTTCAACATCAATAAATCCCACCCACCCCCTAAAAAATTATCATAAACAACAAGTCGACATGAAGAGGCACTGAAACACAACACGAAATAAATTAGGCTTTCCTCTTAAAAGCCTAAAAGATTACATCAGAATTAAAATTAAAGATATTAGTTATGTTATGTCATGCCCGACTGCAGACATGGTACTTAGTAAAATATTCGGTTTTCGGAGTATATATATATATTGTAATGGTTGTTACAATGTTTTTATAAATTCATAGTATCACTACACAAAAATTTTCGCGTTTCGAAGCCAGCCCATTATGTTGTTGGCTTCATCTTCAGGTGATTTTTTAGAAATTAGAATTATCTAGTTGAAAAGCCCGTTTGTTTGTGTTGGATTTGTTTTTTTGTTTGTTTGTTTGTTTGTTTGTTTTTTTTTTTTCTTTTGTTTTGTTTTTTTGTGTGTTAGAGGGGTTGGTCTGTATTTTGAGTTCTGTTGACCTTTTTAAGGTCTTAGGGTTAAGTGTTTGTGGCTGAGTTCAGGATAGGTTAATCTATTTATCTTGTGAGGGTTTAGGCTGCTGGCGCCTTGCGTGTTGTTATTTGGTTTAGGGGTTGGTAGGTGTTGTTTTGTTTTGGAGTTGGTTTCTTCTTAATTTAATTTATTATTTTGTATTGGGGTGTGTACTTTTTTTGTTTTTTTATTTTTTTGTTTTTTATCGTGTCGATATTTTTATTTATTTATCTACTATTCTGCTGCAACTGCATTAATTTTTGTTGGTATTGTATAGGGTTTGTTTTCTTTTTCTGTTTATTTGTAGGGTTGGTTGTGTGTATCTTTTTGTGTTTTTGGGGGGGTTTCCGTGGGTGGGGTGTTTTTTTGTTTACTTAAATTTTAGCGAGAAATATTTGCGATGTTTGCATATTACTGCTAATTCGTCTCTACGGTTTAATAAATCGTTGCAGTTAGGGTACTGAAGAATGTGTAGTTTTTCACTTAGACATAAAGGGCAGATGTCGTTAAGTGAGTTGCAAGTTCTAGTTTTTTTCTAGGATTTTCCATTTTACTTTGGGTTTCTGTTTTGAATCCTTTAGCTTCGAAAAGTATGTGGAAAGGGGTGTTTGGTTTCGGTATCAGCTATATTAGTCAATTATGTGCATTGTGGTGCTGTGGTTATCGGCTCAGAAAACAAATCAGAGAGCCGAGTTCGAATTCTAGATGAATTCGTTGTATTCATTTACGTTGGGAAGGTATTATTTTGTCTCTTCTTCCCCAGTTATGGGTTAAATAGTAGGGCCGATTGGGTTTACATAGCCTTGTTTGGCAAACAGTCTACCGCAGAAAGTAATGGTAACCTACTGCAGGAAAATTTTCCAGTTCAGTTAGTCATGTCTCTTTCGAGACATGATCGCCCAAGCATGTATCACGAAGGGAATTTAAAAAAACTGACATTATATACTAAAATTCAAACAATAAAAGGAAACAATTTCCTCAACTTTCCTACAGTAGTTAATTGCATTAACTCTCCTACAGTAAAATAATTAGTTTTATATTCTTATAACAAAATATTTTCTTCAGTTTTTATAGCAAAATAATTTTATGTATATTCCTTTAGTAAAATAATTTACTCTACTTTCGTATCTAAACTTATTTATAAATGGAACATTGTCTAGGTGTGTGTGTGTCTGTGTGTGTGGG
This sequence comes from Ascarosepion bandense, assembly GCA_037127315.1. Taxonomy (NCBI): domain Eukaryota; kingdom Metazoa; phylum Mollusca; class Cephalopoda; order Sepiida; family Sepiidae; genus Ascarosepion; species Ascarosepion bandense. Next base: position 217,810 of record JBBBDQ010030875.1, on the reverse strand, counting down.
GGCGTTATCTATAGACTCCGAAACGGCTGAACCGATTTTCTTGAGAATTTACACAGTTGTACTATAGGAGTCTGCGAGTGTTTTTAGTTAGGTTTTGTGTCGAGGTACCCCCGATAAATATCGAAAATCGATAATCGAAAAAATCGGGTAATAGAAGGAGTGGTCCGATTTTAATCAAATTCGATACACTCATGGACAAAGACATAAGAAACGATATTCAGAAGTTTCAAGGTTGCAGTTCTTACAATAGTGCAGAAAATCGATTATATATATATATATATAAAGTTTTCATTACACCCGAGCAACGCCGGGCTATACTGCTAGTAACAAAATAATTTGTTTTCGTAAAATAATTTCCTAAGCAAGAACGATTGTATTCCGCCAAACGTATGTATATTCTTACTACGTAAAATTTAATAAGACACACGGCCACATAGTGCGTAATAAGATTCACAGATTAATGCATGTGGACGCCTGCGGAAGTACACGGCCACGCCCTAACATGTATCAGAGGTCACATAGATGCGTTTCCGGTGATGCAGACAGACGCGCGCGATTTGCCTGTGAGAGTTTCGACTCAGCTCAAAGACAATATTTTCGCTCGCTTCAATAGACGTCCTCCGCGCGAGCGCACGCATGCGCGCAGGCACATACATGCACATACTCACGCGTAAACACACCGCCAATCCCCGACCCTGCGTCGTTCTCACCAGCCAGCCAACAGCACCCGCACTGTACGTTTCTCGTGCTGAGGCGCGCCAATGGCAGCGAAACGCATTCTATTGCGAAAATATGAACAAGTAAAAATCGATACTCGTTAAATGTCTTTGAGTACTTCTAGAGGCACACTCTAAGCAAAGCAAAACCGACACGCAGACACACGCACGTCGATTTGTAAGTTGCAATTCATATAGCAATTTTCTAAGCGTGGGTAAGATGTTGCACAAGACCGAACATATAGAGAAACTAATAAAATGCCTAGAAATTGTTCTTTAAGCAGACCTTAGATTTAAGCAGAAGACGAAAGTGTGAGGCATCAAACACACTTTTCAGTAGTAATTGATAATAAACTTGCTAAACATTACACTCGTTGGAGTGCCAAAACTAATTTTTAAACGTAGCTTAGATGTGATACAAGGCTGAAAATGTGGAGCACCCAATTAGGATCAAATTCCCTATCCAGTCGTAATTGATCAAATGAGATAAGCTTGCTAACCATTACACCCCGTCAGAGTGCTGAAATTAATTTCTAAGCGTTGTTTAGATTTAGTCTTCTTTATGTGCCGTGCCCTTTGAAGACGTAGGTGATCATGGCCCTCCACGTCTTCCTATTGCTGGTAGCTCTTAGCACGCTTTCTTCTGTAACACCACGCAACCCCCGTTCTATCATCCACCTGATCAGGCCCTTCAAATATGTTATCCGCTGCTTTCCTCTGTCTCTTTTCCCCTCTATCTGGCTGTTAGTATCAGGTTCTCCAAGCCCTCCTTCCTTAATGCATATCCCAGGAACTTTAGTTAACTCTTCCTGATGCTCAATATTAATTTCCTTTTTGTTTCCATCCTTTCCAAAACCTCATCATTTCTCACATGCTCCGTCCACGATATCCGAAGCATCCGTCTGTAAAACCACATTTCAGCTGCTTTTTTTTTTTTTCATCTTTAAGGATATTGTCCAGCATTCGCTGCCATATTGAAGAACTGACATCACATAGCAATCCAGTATTCTCTTCTTTGTTTCTAGTGAAATTGTCCTGTTTCTTAATACTTTAATCAGCTTCTGGAATGCATCCTTATGCTTTCGGATCTCAGGAATATAAATGTATAGAAACTGATGTGGCCACAAAGTGAGGAGTCAGTTTATGTATTGATTGCGATATGGAATTGATCCCCCACTTTATATCCAGTATGCTTCTGTAGAACCACATTTCAGTTGCTTCAAGTTTTTCCTTCATCTTTGATGATATTGTCCAGCATTCACTTCCATATTGAAGAACTGACATCATATAGCAATCCAGTACTCTCTTCTTTGTTTCTAGTGAAAGTTTCCTGTCTCTTAATACTTTACTCGGCTTCTGGGACACGTCCTTCGTTGTGCCAATTCGCCTTCGGATCCCTGTGTCACACTTTCCGTCCTCAGTTAGAACACTTCCCAAGTATTTACATTTTTTGTGCCTGCTTGATTTTAATATCAAGAAGCCGAAAGTGTGGGGCACCCAGTGGGGATCAAACACACTATTCAGTAGTAATTGATGAAACGAACTAAGCTTGCTAAACATTACGCCTCGTTGGCGTGCCAAAATTAATTTTTAAACCTAGCTTAGGTGTGGTACAAGGCTGAAAATGTGGAGCACCCAATTAGGATCAAATTCCCTATCCAGTCGTAATTGATCAAATGAGATAAGCTTGCTAAACATTACACCCCGTCAGAGTGTTAAAATTACTTTCTAAGCGTAGTTTAGATTTAGTCTTCTTCTTTATGTGCCGTGTCCTTTCAGGACGTAGGCGATCATGGACTTCCACTTGGCACTATCTCTTGTCGCTCTCAATATTTTTTCTTTTGGAATCTTTTCTAAGTCCCTCTCCGCCATCCATTTGCTCAGACCTAACAAGTACGTTTTGTGTTGCTTTCCCTTGTCTGTCATTCTATTTATACGACTTGTGAGTATTAAGTTCTCCATGCCCTCCTTCCTAATTACGTGTCTCAGGAACCTCATTTGTCTCTTCCTGATATTTAGTATGGGCTACCTTCTCGTTTGCATCCTTTCCAACACCTCATCTTTTTCAATCTTGACGGCCAAATTGTCAGCTTGTTTAAAAACCCTTGTCTAGACTTCACTTCCGTTGATGTATCCATTATTGTTACAAAAACTTTTCTTTAGTTTTCTCTATAATGCAACAATTTTTAAAACAAAAAAGAAAAAGGAAAACAAAGGAAGAAAGAAAGAAAACTAAAGGAGAAATATAGTGCACATTAATAAATACACATATGAGGAGGATGTGCATATATAATATTATTCAGGTATTAATAAAAAAGTGCTCAATATATGAACAGAGCTGTATTATATATATATATATAGATATATATATATATTAATAAATATACATAGTATCCTACGTCTATAGCACGACTTGGAGTTTCATGCGTTATGTAATCATCAGGTGCATATTTCAAAATGACATTTGATAGATCTATTAAACTGTCTGTTTAAAATATACACCTGATGATTGCATTACGTATGAAACTTTGTGTCGTTGCATAGACGTAGGATAATATGAATATTTATTAATATGAATATATACAGAGAGTGAGAGACAGACAGACAGACAGAGACAGAGAGAGACATAAAAAGATACAGACTGAGATAGATAGATAGATAGATAGATAGATAGATAGATAGATAGATAGATAGATAGATAGATATGAAGAAAAGACGTTTTTCTCGATCTATCTGCCAGTATCTTTGCCTTCGAATGGCACTTAGCGACTCACAATGATACTTGGCGCCTCGCAATGACACTTGGTGACTCGAAATGACAATCAGCGACTCACAATGACACTTGGTGACTCGCGATGACACTTGGTGACTCACAATGACAATTGGTGACTCACAATGACACTTCGTGACTCACAACGACACTTGCCTTCGGTGCTCACAATGACACATGGCTAAGACATTCTAATGGTACTGAATATGCCGGTCTTTAGACATTAAATGTTTCCATTGCCCAAACCCTTACTCAAATCATTTCCCCCATCAAAACAGAGCAATAGGCAAATGATATGCAAATAAACCCTTGTATGGTTTCTACTATCATATCTAACCTAGATCCCCACAAAGCATGTAGACACGATGGTATCCTCTCTGTTGTGGATCCAGGTGAGAAACCACACAAAATAAGGAACAACAAAACAGACATTTGAGATAGAAAAATAGGTTATATTGAACTTAAATAAACAAACTTGAACGCAGGTTAGTAATCCAGGAATACGATTCGTAAGGAATATATACAAGTCTTTGAAGTGAAGCCGTGCTGGAAATAGTATATCCGTGTAATATTATTCTAGCTGAGTGGAGCTCAGAGCTACTGACACGGTATTCTCTATTAACTTCGGTATCTCTCGGTAACTTACGGATCAGTCGCGGTACTCGTATAATGTCTCTAACGGATCTGACGTATCGCACTATGGCGGGATTATATATATACTCAAGTCGAGTTCATTATCATAGAAAAAGGGGAGATCCCATAACACTCTGTAATAATAATTCAGAAGTGTGCTATAGAACTGGCTCCTATTCTTTCTAAACAAGTGATTTCTGTTTTCCGGCCTGCTGTAAGTCATCCTCTGTTGTTTTTGAGCACTCTCGTAAATCGTCTGACTCTTCCAACTACTGGCCTATTAGCTTTCTACCACTTTTTGCAGAACTCTTTGAAGCTTTCATCAGTGACGAAGACAAACAATACTGCTTTCGTTTTTCCAGATCAATTGCTGATAGACTGACGATAATTTCGGGAAGAGTCTGTCAAGCTCTAAATAAGAATTGTGAAGCTAAATCTTATATACATTCTTCTTCTTGATTTATATGGTTTAGATTGTGTAACAGCTTAAAACATAAGGTATGCTAAAATCAACAAGAGTACCAATTCATACTAAAAATAAGATATATCTAATATACATTCTTCCAGTTGTTTTATATGGTTTAGATTGTGTGACAGACTTAAAAACGTAAGGTATTCTAAAATCAACAAGAGTACCAATCCACACTAAAAAAGAATCTATATATATATTCTTCAAGTTGTTTTATATTTGTTTTAGATTCGTTTCACCCCAAGCAAGGTAGTATCACCACTCGTGCGCAGGGTTTGTAGAGAAAGAAGAGGGAAGAGTAAAAAGTTAAAAAAAAAAACGTTAAAGGTGATCCTGAAAAAGGTGGGAGTCAAGGAGATAGAAGATGGCAATTGATGTTTAGAGAATGGATAGGGGAAGGGAGTTCTACAGGCTGGAAGTGCGGGAAAGGAAACTGAAACAGAGGGAAGCCACATCCCGTCGATGAGAAAGTGAATGAATTCGAGCTGCCAAATCGGGGCCGATTACACTGCAGATCCACCTTTGGATTTTCTTAAGAACCCCGAGTTAAATAGAGGAGCACCCGACCAGATATGATGACGGTATTCAATGCACATACGAATGGTAGATTTATAAATATTCAAGATGGATTCTAACCAGAAAAACTTCTTGGATTGAATCGAATAATCGTCCAATTATACCGTAGTCCTGTAGCTTGCGCAGAAGGTCAGCAAGCCAAACCGTTAAACGCTTTCAAGATATGCAGAGCAACAGCCCGAGCTTCGCTGTTCTTATCAAGGACCTGGTATATGTATTTGGTGATGGTCGTTAGCACATCAGCGGTAGACCTGACGAAATGAAAGCCATACTGCTTGTCACAAAATAATTTGTTGGATGTGAGATGTTGAATCATTTCAGCATTGATAATAGCATTAAACAATTCGCTAAAAAGCGATAAAAAGCTGATAGGGCGATAGCTAGAAGGTTCAGAGATATCTCCAGAGCCTTTAAAAAACAGAATCTACAGAGAAGGAAGCAGCGAGGCAATAGTTATAGATTTTAAAGAGTACTGAAGAGAATTCAGGGGGACATATTTTGGGGACGATGATTAGAATTCCATCATATCTACTTGTTTTATGGGAATCAAGCTTAGAAATAATGCTAGAGACCAGAGACAGGGTTTACATCAATTACTTAAGCCTCTTGACCAGGCTCAATGTTGCTTAACTTCGGTGATCGAGCGAGAACCGGTGTATTCAACGTGATATGGCCGTAAGCACACACATCCGTCACGAAACGCTGACAGCACCTGGTATTCCAAAGTAGTCACCCATCTAAGTACTGACCAGGCTCAATGTTGCTTAACTTCGGTGATCGAGCGAGAACCGGTGTATTCAACGTGATAGGCCGCAAGCCGGAAAAATAAGTAGAATACGACCAAAACAGAAGTGAATAGATAACATAATTTTCTAGTCATAATTTTCTAAAAAGTGACAGCCATTAAATAAGCTTGTTCGAGGTTATAATAAACGTAAGTAAAAAAAAAGTCAAGCCGGCTTGCATCCAACTGCAGGCGGAAACTGCTACTAATGATGGCAGCTTTTATTCAAACTGTGTTGGGAAAATTATATGTGGAAAAGAAAACACTATTTCAGATAAATTTAAGTCTGGCAGTTAAAAATTTAATGGATTTTGAAAAGTTACGAATTCGCACACATCTTGTCAAAAATTGATACGTCTTCTTGAGAGACTAGAGCACAACATACTTGCTAAAACCGATTCTCTCTGTCGAAGTGATTAAACGAACAAAAATCAACGTAAGAAGAACATAGTGCAAGATTAAAAGATAACTGGCGGAGCATAACGCTGCTTTGTTTGCGCCCAAATGACAAAAAAAATGGACACGGTCATATTTTTATACTTGTTGTACTCCAAGCAAGTCGATAACGCTACAAAAGACAGAGATTATAGAGCATGAGAAGAGTTTCCCATATACAAACACAGAAAATGCTATGGAAGTAAATTCAAACAGGAAATTACAGTGGAGTAATGGATACCAGCTCGAGCTGAGTAATCGAAGAGCCGAGTTCGAATTCCAGTCGAGTTTATAATATTAATAAACATTTGGGAAAGGTATGCACCCAACACTTCTTGCTTTCTTATTATTGTATGTGCCTATTAGGAATGGACTAATGGATAACGGCTCAAATTGAGGAATCGGAGAGCAGAGTTCGATTCCCAGTCCAATTCATTACATCCACTTACGTGATTAACACCTTAGAAAAAGTATGTGCTGTGGATCTTCGTTGCCATTTTGTTGTGGAGTTGTGGCGAAACTTCGCAGCAAAGTTGTAGTGACCGGTTTGTGCCGGAAGGTAGGATCGAAACAGTGTATTAGTATAACAAGGAACAAGATATTCAAAGAAAGTATTAACAATAAGTAATATAGAAATAAGTCCGAAGGTATTATTACGCTGCTTATTGCTTGACTAGTAGCTGTCGTTAACTGCACCTGTTGTAAAACGACGATATTTATTAAATTGATATTTGGTAATTATCATCATCATCATCATCATCGTCATCATTGTCAACGTAGTTACACCCGCGCGTTATATACAATGGCCAATATAGGCTTTATATTTGAAGCATATTATCTGATGTGGATCTTCGTCGCCACTTTGTTGTAAAGTCGTGCCGAAACTTCGCAGCAAAGTTGTAGTGACCAGTTTGTGCCGGAAATAAGACACGGAACAAGAAGGTGGGTTCAAAACAATTTATTAGTACAACAAGAAACAAGATATTCAGAAGAAGTGTTAATAATAAGTAATATAAAAATAAGTAAGTCCAAAGGTATTATTACGCTGCTTATTGCCCGACTGTCGTTAACTGCCTTTGTTAACTGCTCTCCGAAAGTCACGCAGGTAATCACATATAACAAGAGGAAGAGTCCATTCCTCGTAGGTGGGCACCATAGTATGAATCCATCGCTTCTCCCCTTCCCCAGTTATGAGTAAATAGCAGTACAGACTGGGTTGTACAGATTTGAACTATTTTGAACGTGTTTCTATAATCACTTTACCGCAGTAATAATTAGTAAACCTACGGCGAGAAAATCGGTTATTCACCTTATGGCTGAAAAGATGTCTTGAGTCTTGAGATGGTGTCTCTTACATGAAAAACACCCGGATACAGGATCGGCGATCCATATCCGTATCAGCCATTGAAAGAAGCCTGAGACATCCACTCACAGTACAAGGATCTGAGTGCAGCAATATTTGACCGTGTTGTGCGGGTGGGATTGTTGATGGATTTGCGACAAATCATTGGCTGGTTGAAGGACGATGATGGTGATAGTCAAGCCGGTACCCAAATATAATGATTTGTATTCCTCTGGATCCTGTCGATACGGGCGAAAACGGGGCATGGGGTCTGGACTATATATATATATATCATGGCTAAGGGGAAGTCACAACAATCTAACCACCAAAAGACAATTTTAACCAAACAGGACGCTATCATTATCTGGGAATCTTCATAAGAATATTAAGGTACAAACAATTACTTATCCAACCTGTTCTTACTCTACAAATAAAATATTGTGAAGGTGCTGCGCAGTCCTTACTCTCCAACCTCGATAGACTTCTAAAAATATTACGCAGCACACTAAGTCTTGTAGCGGAACTCTGGATCCTGATTGGTCATCAAATCGCAAAATTCAAAATACGTCAGAGAAACGGTTTTTCCACAGCTAAAGAAAAAAATCATTCTGGAACCACTGACTGGATTGAATATTTAAGGATGATCTCTAACCGGTTAGGGTGGTCAAACAGTGGAGACGGTTTGCTGACACACATCTAATATGTAACGGCTACTTCAAAGCTACCCGGAGATAAGGTCAGGTCGCACCTTGTTCTCTTTCTCTTTCTCTTTCTCCTTATCTCTCTCAACAATTACTGCTACAAACATTTTCTACAAACTCTTGATACTTTAACTTTCTCATTGAACATTTCTATGAATTTTTATTATTCTTTCTTATAATAAATTTCTATTTTAACATTCAAAATGTATATTTTATTATTCCACTCTTCTACACTGACCCACACATTCCAACCTGCCGACAAGCAACCTTCTGATGAAAACCTTCTGATGATAATTATGATGAATAATAATTCTGCTTAAAATCCTGTAAGCTGTAGGAAGTTCGGTTATGTATGACACAAGGACGAACCAAGAAACCTTAATCAGCTCCCTACACCTCAGTCTATTTGTACTTGAGGCGGCATTCATCTATGTGATTTTTTGTGACTTCACAAGCGGTTCACAACCGAATGTGCTTCAAGGTGATTTTCTAGAAGTAGGTCGCCAATTCCTACTACTATAGACTGGTTGCAAATAAAAGCTAGAAAACAAAGACTGTCCTGCTATTTACCTATAGGTGGGGGGAGAAGAGATGAAATCATACATTTCCCAAGTTAAGTAAATTCGACTGAAATTCGAACTCGGGTTTCCTCAATCTGAACAGCTACCCATTGGGTGATTAATCATTCTTCACTCTGGAACACTTAACCCACAAACAAAACATTGCTTGCCCCTTACGAGTTTTTAAATACTGTAATCGAAAAACCTGATTTCAATCGATTGGTGGCACTTTTGTATAGTTGTAATATCAGCATATGAAATCGGTTCCCGGATAAATATCGTCATTTGAAAAGCCGAAAGAGACGACAAAATGGATATCTGAGCAATGCAGGTGCACCTCTACCTGGTGTAACGGTTTGCAAGCTTAGCTCGATAGAACAATTATGACTGGAGAGTGAGTTGCTCCCATGCATTCGGCCTTGTGTCACATCTAAGCTATGCTTAGAAAGTCATTTGGGTACCTAGACGTCGTGTAATTGTTGGCAAGCTTCTTTTCCTAGGATATATTACAACTGAATAGTGAGTTTGATCCTCACTAGGTACCCATAATTTCGGCCTTGTGCCAAGTCTGAAATAACTTAGAATGGAGGTTTAAAATGAGTTACCCTTAGCTGCATACTTGGTTGTTGTTATTTTGGCTTCGTCACTGTAGGGCAAATCGATTTTGAAAACCTGGCATTGCACTCAATTTGAAAGTTGTGGTTTTAGGGGATAAATAAAGATACAATGGTCCTGGGTATGACGATAAACTGCATCCGGCAGCAAGGCCACTGATTGAGGGGTCGCAAGGAGCATGGAACAACCTCTTAGTTGCTGTTGTTCCCAGGTCCAGCCTGACGCGGGTGGTAGCACCTGTTAGGATCCCAGCTATAGGCAAATAGTTAACCCCCAAACTGGAGTCAAAACACTATAAAAGTATAAAAATAGACCTTTATAGAAAAATATACATTTTTGAAGGAAAAATATTACTAGTAATATATTTTTGAAAACAAAACTAAAAGATATCTTCAGCTTTCTAAAATAAATAGAAAAAATGTGGAAATTGAAAACAAGAGTTGTGCCAGTGATAGTAAGTGCACTTGGAATGATAAAAAAATGGAATAAAACGACACATTGAAAGAATCCCTGGAAACCCCAGCTTAAGAGATATACAAAAAATTGCCTTATTAAGTACAGCCCACACACTAAGGAAAACTTTATCTATGTAACGCTAGGGATGATAGAGAAGATAGAAAAACATGAAATGGAGCCATAACAACACGGCACGACCTGCCTTAGGTCTCCCCGCAGACTTGGTTGGTAATGAGATCAAAGTAGAAATCGAAATATGATGAAAAATGAGATGATAATAATAAAAATAATTTCATCAAAATGTGACTAAATCAACTTTCCCATTATAACCGAACATTAACAAAAATACATACCTTAAAACCCAACCTTTTTGGTATTAAATAAGCCAGAGAGGTTGATATACCGTTGAACAAAACTCAAACTCAAACTCAGAGAAACAAAATAATTTTCTCTAAATATTTGACATTTTTTGAGAAAATGGGTTTAAAAATAAAGCTCAGGACCAAATATCAAAGTGTTGCAATTTAATTCCGGCAACTAATCAAAGCCTTTATTAGACTGATAATTTTACTGAATCTTTACAAATAGTCTATGGACAAAATCGTTGGCACAAACACATTGGTAAATCATTTCGCCATCAATTTCATTTACTTCAAAGGGAAATTGTATTGAAAAATTTGGCTATATTATGATGTAATATATATTATATTATAATGTACGATATAAAACTGAACAATTATACTGAACTGTTTGGCTATATTATATTATATTATATTATATTATAAAATTAAACTAAAAAATTATACTGAAAAATTTGGCTATATTCTGATGTAATATATATTATATTATAATGTATGATATAAAACTGAACAATTATACTGAACCGTTTGGCTATATTATATTATATTATATTATATTATAAAATTAAACTAAAAAATTATACTGAAAAATTTGGCTATATTCTGATGTAATATATATTATATTATAATGTGTTATATAAAACTGAACAATTATACTGAGCCGTTTGGCTATATTATATTATATTATTTTATATTATATTATAAAATTTAAACTAAAAAATTATACTGAAAAATTTGGCTATATTATGATGCAATATATATTATATTATAATGTATGATATAAAACTGAACAATTATACTGAACCGTTTGGCTATATTATATTATATTATATTATATTATATTATATTATAAAATTAAACTAACAAAATTATACTGAAAAATTTGGCTATATTATGATGCAATATATATTATATTATAATGTATGATATAAAACTGAACAATTATACTGAACCGTTTGGCTATATTATATTATATTATATTATAAAATTAAACTAAAAAATTATACTGAAAAATTTGGCTATATTCTGATGTAATATATATTATATTATAATGTATGATATAAAACTGAACAATTATACTGAACCGTTTGGCTATATTATATTATATTATATTATATTATAAAATTAAACTAAAAAATTATACTGAAAAATTTGGCTATATTCTGATGTAATATATATTATATTATAATGTGTTATATAAAACTGAACAATTGTACTGAGCCGTTTGGCTATATTATATTATATTATTTTATATTATATTATAAAATTTAAACTAAAAAATTATACTGAAAAATTTGGCTATATTATGATGCAATATATATTATATTATAATGTATGATATAAAACTGAACAATTATACTGAACCGTTTGGCTATATTATATTATATTATATTATATTATATTATAAAATTAAACTAACAAAATTATACTGAAAAATTTGGCTATATTATGATGCAATATATATTATATTATAATGTATGATATAAAACTGAACAATTATACTGAACCGTTTGGCTATATTATATTATATTATATTATAAAATTAAACTAAAAAATTATACTGAAAAATTTGGCTATATTCTGATGTAATATATATTATATTATAATGTGTTATATAAAACTGAACAATTATACTGAGCCGTTTGGCTATATTATATTATATTATTTTATATTATATTATAAAATTTAAACTAAAAAATTATACTGAAAAATTTGGCTATATTATGATGATATATTATATTATAATGTATATATTATATATTATATTATATTATATATATTATATTATATTATATTATATTATATTATATTATATTACATTATATTATATTATATTATATTATATTATATTATAAAATTAAACTAAAAAAATTATACTGAAAAATTTGGCTATATTATGATGTAATATATTATATTATAATATATGATATAAAACTGAACAATTATACTGAACCGTTTGGCTATATTATATTATATGATATTATATTATAAAATTATACTAAAAAATTATACTGAAAAATTCGGCTATATTCTGATGTAATATATATTATATTATATATAATATTATATATAATATAGTATAATATTATAATGAACAATTATAGTTAACAATTTGGCTATCTTATGATGTAATATATATTATATTATATCATATTATATTATATATAATAAAATATAATATAATATAATATAATATTATATTATATTATATTACATTATAATATATATAATATAATATTATATTGAAATATACTGAGCAATTTGGCTATATTATGATGTAATATATATTATATTATATATGATATAATATATCATAATATAATATAATATTTCACATAATAATATATGAAACAATTATACTAAACAATTTGCCTATATTATGATGCAATATATATTATATTATATATTATATTACATTATATTATACTGAACAATTATACTGAACAGTTTGGCTTTATTATCATGCAATATATATTATATATAATATAATATTATATTATATTATGTTATATATAATACAGAAAATACTGAACAATTATACTGAACAATTTGGCTATATTATGATGTAATATATATTATATTATACATAATATAATATTATATTATATATAATATTATACTGAACAATTTAGATACACTATGATGTAATATATATTATATTATATTATATTATATTATATTTATACTGAACAATTATACTGAACAATTTGGATATATTCTGATTTAATATATTTGATATTATATTATATTATATTATATTATATTATATTATATTATATACTGAATATTATACTGAACAATTTGGATATATTCAGATTTAATATATATTATATTATATTATATTTATACTGAACAATTTGGATATATTCTGATTTAATATATTTGATATTATGCATAATATTATATTATATTATATTATATTATATTATATACTGAAAATTATACTGAACAATTTGGATATATTCAGATTTAATATATATTATATTATATTATATTATATTTATACTGAACAATTATACTGAACAATTTGGATATATTCTGATTTAATATATTTGATATTATGCATAATATTATATTATATTATATTATATTATATTATATTATATACTGAAAATTATACTGAACAATTTGGATATATTCAGATTTAATATATATTATATTATATTATATTATATTATATTATATTATATTTAACAATTCTGTTATATTATGTTGTAATAATACAGTTGTGGTTTACTGCTCTTTCGCTATTTTTATGGTGGCTGTATTTATTATTCCACCGTGCTTTCTGGGTCATTAATCATTCTTCACAATACAAAACTTAACTCGCAAAAAGAAATATCGCTTCCCTCTTATTGGGGTGAAACAATTATATGTTACAATCGTTTCACCACAGGCAAAGTAATACTGACAGTGGAGCGTAGGTGGGTAGGTACATGTAAGGAGAGCGAGGAGAAAGAAGAACAAGTTACAGGGGTTTTCGAAGAATGGATAATAGAAGAATGGGAATACTTCTTTGAAGAGAGTTACCTGAGAGTAGAGCGGAAAGGCAAAGAACAAGGTACAGGTGATGTTGGAGAAAGGATGGGCGTCAAGGAGATAAGAGATGGCAACTGACGTTGCATTTAACCTCTTGGAGATTGTAGGATGCAAGTATACGGAAAGTGCAAGAAAAGAAGTTGATAGAGTAAAAGTGGCGGCTACGGTTGATTGTTTTGACTGTAAAAGGATGGGAGCAAGTCACCAGTCTAGTAGCTCAAGTGAATTCGTGCAAGAGGACGCTAACCTCGTCGGAGCAGAAGCCGTGAAGATTTTTGTAGAAGAGAGAAAGGGAGGTCACATTTCGTCGGTGAGAAAGTAACTGGAGTCGAGCTGAGAGATAAAGTTTGAATACATTGTACATTCTCATTTGGATTTTGTCGAGAACCCCGAGAAGAATAGCAGGGGTGCCCTACCGTGGTACAACTACATTGAATCAACAGCTAAATCTACTGCTAGGAAGGTAAGGGTCGCTGTGTTGGGCCAGGAAGTTTTTCTCGTCTGAATCCATCTTGCATATATACAAATAAATCCGCCAGTGCCCTGAATACTTTTGTCATATCTGTCGCATTGATCTTGAGGTCAGGCAGAGACAGTTGAAATTTCTGGGAACATAGTGAGGAAAGAGAGCTTGGAGAATTTGATATTCACGGGACAGATTAAAGGTAAGTGAAACGCAGCGCCTAAACGACCTGGTGAATTTATATGAATCGGTGGCGGAGCTGGTTTTGGAAAAGAAGGCAAAAGGACAAAAGTGGTTCAAGTAAGACACACACTTGGGCGATCATGTCTCGAAAGACACATGACTGATTGTGCAGGAAATTTTCATGCAGTATGTTGCTATTACTTTCTGCGGTAGACTAGTTGCCAACCAAGGCAATAGAACCAAATCTCTTCTGCTGTTTAATCCATAACTGGAGGGTAGAGAGACTAATTAATACGTTTTTCAAAAGTACTTGCGCGTAAGTGAATGCAACGTATTTAACTGAAATTCGAACTCAGTTCTCCGATTTCTCGTTCCGAGCCGATATGCACTGTACCACAACACACATCCAAAGAGTATACTCCGATCATTTGCGAATATCTATGCGGATTATACAATGGTATATGAATGCATCTCCTAAAATCCAGATGACAAGATCCTGACAGCTTATCTTTACACTAATCTAGCTTTAACAGTTCAGTGGGGTAAAAACAGTCGAGTCCTGGGTATGGCCGTAAACTGCATCCGGCAGTACGGCCTCTGATTGGGAGGTTGTGAGGAGCTTGGAACCACATCTTTATTGCTGTTGTTCCCATGTCCACTCTGACCCGGAGTGGTAGCACCTGCCAGTGTCCCAGATATGGGTAAATAGTCAGATTAGGTGGTTGTGAGGAGCTTGGAACCACCTCTTTATTGCTGTTGTTCAAATATTACCAACAGCATCCTTCTGTAGAACCACATTTTAGTTGCTTCAAGTTTTTTCTTCATCTTTGATGATATTCTCCAGCATTCACTGCCATATTGAAGAACTGGCATCACATAGCAATCCAAAGTTTCCTTTTTGTTTCCATTCTCCGAAAAAACTCACATATTCGGCCGATGTTATCCTCAGCATCCTTCTGTAGAACTACATTTCTCTTATTATTCTTTGAAATTATTAGTCTTTTTGTACTCTTAGCATAATGGAAATATATTGTCTTGATATGGATCGCTGCGACTGTAATTTGAATTTTAAAAAGTTTCTTTAATTTCAAATGTTGACAACAATAAAAATAACGCACAAGCTGCGTCAGATTTCTGAAAATTTATTGAATCGCATGGAATTATTTGAAATAATTAAGATAAAAACCAACTGGCGTTCGTCCTTTATTCATTCCCACAATTCTATGTGAAATTTAAGCGCCATCTTATATTTTTTTTCTTTCTTATCATTAATAAATACGATATCCTGACATTTTTTTAAATGTCAGTTTCTTTTATTAATGTCTTTTATTTCCATTTTTTTTTCAAATTCCGAATCTTTATTCCAATTTCATTTACTGACTCCTGCTAGTTAAAATCGAAATTTCTTGAAAAAAAAAATCATATTAAAAAAAAAGAGAGAAAATAAAAGAAAGAAAAAAAAGAGGATAAAATACAATTTAATTTAATTTTTTTTTCATCTCAAAAAGATCAGAAGTCGGTTACAATTTTAACTCAATATTTTCTTCCTCTGCAAGCTTCTTCGACACGGCTCTACCCGTAAATCTAGGACAGTAGCACTCTCCGGCGTTGTCTGGTAGGCCGGCTAATTTGCATATTTTACCATAGTTTCTTCGCAATTAGAATTTAAAAACCAATTCCTCTCCGTTGTTTTCGTCTTATCCAAGACTTTTGTCTTCTTTCGCTTTTCACGAAAGCTAAAAAAGACAAACAGTTACACAAAGAAACCACAGCTTCTGTTTCTTACATTTTTTTATTCTTCTTCAAAACAAGAATGGTCATGACTCTCTACAACTTCCTATCCTTCTATTGAACAGGTGAAGAGGCTCATCCCTTGTTTCCTGTTTAGGATGCGGTTTCCGGTTTTCTCTTTTCCAATCTTCTCACTTTTTTTTTTCAATTGGAGTAGATAGACTAAACTATCGCCCGGTTCACACTCCACCCACGTCTATTGAACAGGTGAAGAGGATCATCCCTTGTTTCCTGTTTAGAATGCGGTTTCCGGTTTTCTCTTTTCCAATCTTTTCACGCCTATGTAGCCCCCTGCACATCAGTGGCGTTACCGCCTTGCTCGGGATGATATGATTAAAAAAAAAAATTCTTACTATTGCTTGTCTTTTCACCATCTTTATTCCACCACCCATTTTTCGTTACCCGTTGTTTCCCTCTGCCCCCTTGAATATGTCCTGTGTGTTTCAAATTCTCCAAACCACTTTTCCTTATGTGCCGTGGAAATTTAACAGTCTCTTTTTTTATTCTAACCATAAGCGTACTTTTTGTTTCCATTTCCCTTATAAGTTCGCCGTTATTCATATTCTCAGCATCCTTCTGTAGAACAAAATTTCCTTTGCCTCCTCATGTCTCACATTCACCGACATATAGGAGGACTGATATTGTTAATCCACTTGTTGAAACCATCGACTCTTCTCCAGTTTTATGGCAATTTGGTGGGGGGGGGCTTCACAGGCGGTCTCCAACCGCATGAAGTGCGAAAATTTTCCCGCAGTAGCTTGCCAATACTTATTTAAGTAATCTAATAAAAAAATATATATATAGTCATCCGCAGCCAGACTGTTTCGCTGTATCACAGCTCATCAGTACGGTTAGTCTCCGATTGCTTTCTTTTAACCCAGGATTGAAACCCGACCGAAGTGGCGTCAGTCGACGATTCTACCTCTGGGCTATGGGCGCTCGGTAGAAGAAGGCAGGCTTTTTAGCATGTATATTATCATTATACACGCCCAATAGCCAGAGTCTTCTAATTCATTAGTGAATGAGCGATGCGTACATGCCAGTGTAGCTACTGTTTTTCAAAGTCTACCATTCTTCCAAAGTGCTCAATCAGGGTGTGAGAGCGTATATATATATATATATATATATATATATATATATATATATATATATTAGTAGCCTTTTTTAATTCAGCGGACCGTTAAATTTACATAAGATGTACACGTGGACCATCTTTTGACTTTTTTTTTTTTAAATTATAAAAATAATGAAATAATGAGATAATCTAGGTGCTGACGTTCTACACTAATTCAAATAATAAGTTAGGAAGAAGAATCCCATTTAGTTATGAAACGAGCGGTAACGTCTACTGGGTTCGTCAAACCTATTTTCCTGGAAAATTATTTTAAAAGATAGATTTTAAATATTCCAACTGACAGTGGTATTGCCTGTTCCGTCAAAGAACGCTGAATGTTTCCTTAGAAGGAAACGGATAATATTACCATCACCGTTATAGATATATGATCTACATTTCTATTTGCGTTTCTTCTTAAATTCAAATTTGGAAAATTTTCTTTTCTTTTCTTTTCTTTTTTAATTAGTTTTGACTTCAAGAAAATTAGTGGACCAGATGATTTTTTTTTTCAATTAGTTTATTTCTGTTCGGCGCCTCATTAGTAAACTTCTCTCAGGATAGTGAAATTGTTACACATAGTCCAAAGATTGTATGCAACAATAATGTTTAGCTTATTATATATATATATATATATGAGAAAAATTAAGACAGACACACGTTATTTCATGGTGAATCGGAAGTATAGGTCTATTTCAGGCGAACCATCGTCAGCTTCTATCTTTATTTAACAAAGGATTTTACACGAATGAGATTCACAAAGATCTAAAAAAAGAGAATATATAAAATATATATATAAAGAGAATATATATATATATATATGCGAAACAGATCTGTCTGCGGATGACAATATATATATATATATATATATATATATATATATATATATATATATATAGAGAGAGAGAGAGAGAGAGAGAGAGAGAAGCAGAAAAACTATGTTTGTTTCGTCCAGATTTTATCAAGGAAAATACAGAATTTTTGGGTTGCACGTGCTTTTATACAAAAGCAAGGATGTCATTGGTTTATCAAGTTTTTTTTTTAATTCTCATGTTTTATATTAAAGCAAGGGTATCATTGGTTTATCAAGGCTTTTATATTTGAGAACGTTCATGAATATTCATCAGGTGATTGAAAAGTCAGTTAAAATATAGAGAAGACTCAAAGTGCCATAATTTAAAATCTGGAACGCCAAAAGTAAGTGATTCAAGAAATACTTTTATATTTTATAATATATAAGTATTGTATAAATTGCAATCAGGTTGTTATGGCTTGGGATGGATGTATGTACTGTACATTTTCAAGAACATGAGGCATGGATTTAACCGTTTAACATAAGGCAATGTTTTAAACAGCTTTATTTTAATTTTTAACATTTCTGTAGTCGTGTGCACTGGCCTGGGAATGTATTAGTACTTTTAGAAAAGCTGATAATAAAAATATACTAATATATATATATATATATATATATATATATATATATGAGTGTGTGTGCGTATGTGTGTGTGTGTGTGTGTATGTGTGTGTGTGTGTGTGTGTGTGTGTGTGTATACACACTAGTATTTACGCTCTCACACCCAGATTTAGGACACTGGAAAAATGGTAGACTTTGAAAAACAGTAGCTACTCTGGCATCTACACATCGTTCATTCAGCAATGAATTAGAACACTCTCAGCTATTGGGCGTGTATAATGATAATATACACGCTAAAAAGTCTGCCTCCTTCTACCGACGGCCCGTAGGTCAGGGGTTGGGTTCCAATCCTGGGTAAAAGGCAATCGGCTGTCTAACCGTACTGATGAGCTGTGATACAGCGAAACAGATCTGTCTGCGGATGACTATATATATATATTGTGAATTTGGGCAGCAATCTCTCTTTTATGCAAAGGTATTATGGTTAAGTATTTTATGGAATTTTTCATGTGATTGCATGATTTTTCTTAAAGATTGTCCAAATGTTTTGTTTTTCCGAGCGCATTCGGCTATACTTTTAGCCATTATCGAGGATAGGTCTTTTTTTACGTGTAACTGAATATATGTAGTGTTTGCAGAGTCGTTTGTATGTTTTGTTCCGAACACGGTAAGCACATCGATATTATGGAATGTTGGATTTTCTTTTTATTAATAATGGTTGTATTATTTTTAGTATTTTTTTTGTTTGTTTGTTTGTTTGTTTATTTGTTTGTTTGTTTGTTTTGTTTTGTTTCTTTGCCTGAGGACGATGCTATGATTATTGGGTATTTAACAAGTATGTTACAGATAGGGTTTGGTAGGACACCGTGAGTCGAATCTATCTCTGGTCTAAAAGAAAGGAACGTGAGTTATGTGGCTGATATAATAATTTCTGAAATTGGATTAAAAAACACTTCTTCAAAGGAAATGCAAATCATAAGATCATGTGAAAAATTACATAAAAAATTAACCATAAAGCCTTGTCTCTCTTTTTAAAGAAACCTGCATATATATATATATATATATATATATATATATCTGCAGGTTTCTTATATATATATATATATATATATATATATATATATATATATATGCAGGTTTCTTATATATATATAAATTATTTATAAATGGAACTTTGTCTGTGTGTGTGTGTGTGTGTGTGTGTGTGTGTGTGTGTGTGTGTCCGTTACCTATAGACTCCGAAATGGCTGACAGATTTTCTTGAAAATTTACACAGTTGTACTATAAGCGTCTGCGAGTGTTCTTAGTTAGGCTTTGTGTCGAGGTAGCCCCGATAAATATCGTGAATCGATAATCGAAAAAATCGGGTTATAGAAGGAGTGGTCCGATTTTAATCAAATTTCATACACTCATAGACAAAGACATAAGAAACGATATTCAGAAGTTTCAAGGTTGCATTTCTTACAGTAGTGCAGAAAATCGATAATCTATATATATATATATACTTCCGAATGTGTGCTGCTGGACTGGGGTCGTGTAGAAAAGAATACAAAGCTATTGTTAAATAAATTTCTAACGTCAGCGAACGGAAAATGTCAAACCTCTGATTTCCTCTGCTAGTAAATATATCTTTTTCACATCACCATTTTTATAAATTTTTATATAAAAGAATTTTTTTTAATTAATTTTTTCAAAAAACTTTTTTTAATTTATAATTTTCTTTAATCTTTATTCTCATTTTTAATTTATTTTATTTTATTTTATTTTATTTAGTTTATCGATACCTAGAGGTATCTTTAATCAGATTAACTCTAAATTTTTTTTTAAATTCTTTATCTACTTTTTTCCCTAAATATGCTTTTTCTAAAAAGTCTCTTTTTTCTAATACTTTAACCCATGTATAATGTTAGTTTTGTTTGACACGTATCGAGCGTTTCTAATATGAAATTTTTTTCTTTTTTCATTTTTCTTTTTTCTCCCCTTTTTCCCCCTTTCTATTCTTCTCTTTCCTTGTCATTATATTTCTTTCCTCCCACTTCCCTCTCCGTTTTGTTTAACCCTATTCTCAACTTAACACCACTCCTCACCCCTTTCCTTTGTAAGCTAGACGAAACCAAATTTTCCATTTCTTCATTTACAACTCTATCTAATAATTAAAATCTAAAATTAGACATGAATTACTTCCGAAATTTTTTCTAACATAACTTTCTCAAATCTCAACCGTATTTTTTATTTTTTATTTTTATATTTTTTTCACTCTTTTTTATTCTCTCATTTTATTCTTATTTTTACTTCCATTTTGAAAGATGGACGTTGCTGAGGAGAGTAAAATCTCTCTTAGGGATTTTATGTCGAAATGTACATTCGACATTTTTGAATATTGAAAATTTATTTTACTTTATATATATATATATATATATATATATATATATATACACTTCTGTGATTAGGTATTATTTATATTATTTACACTGTTCAAACTGTTGTCCTCATATTTATTGCCATGTTTACGATGTTTCGAGCGTTGTTCTTCAAGTGCTAGAAATTTTGAATCAAACTCATTATTTCAATCACTGAGGCATATCATTCTAATTCCATGTTCGATGCCACTTCTGGATGCCATGTAGTTATCTCCCTTTAAAGAGTTGTGAGTTATATATATATATATATATATATATATATATATATATATAGTACAAAATATATTCATCACTTCTGGACGAAATATTTCGAAGCTGTTCGGTTCACTCGTCAGAAGGTTTCAGTGATTAACTGCGAATTTTCTCATTTTCCGTTATTTTTATGCTAAGTTAGACGTAATTTATTTATTCGTTAATTTGGGTTAGGTCGATTTTTTATTGTGTGTGCGCGCGCGCGCGCGCGCGCGCGCGCGTGTGTGTGTGTGTGTGTGTGAAAATATATATATATATATATAACATAGTACACTTGGTATACAATCCAGGTAAATTCCGAAAGAGACGAACTCAAGAGAACTCAATGTTAAATTCATTTATTTAATTTAACAGAGTAATATAATTTATAAAAGATTTTAGATTATTACAATGGGTAATACATATTTCACCGCGTCCTGATGTTATCATCGCGGATCGTCAGACTCAAATGGTACAACAGTTGGTCCTCAAAATATCCCCCCGAAAAAAATTCCTTTGCTTTTATTGAATTTTACATAGATGCTCACATGTCTATATTAGAACAGACTTTTGTAACTGTTATTTACGTAAATTTCTCGCTCATTCGAAAAAGAACCCTAAAGAAAGAGGAAAGCAAGAATGAAGCAAAGATAGATGATTGATTCATGTAAAGAAAAGAAAAAAGGCAGAGAAAAAAAAAGGAAAAACAAAAAGGGAAAAAAATACTTTCTTAAGGATTTCATGTTGAAATGTTCATTCAACAATTTTGAATATTGGAAATTTATTTTATTATATATATATATATATATATATATATATATATATATATATATATATAAAGATATTTGTATCCACAGAAACAAAACATAGACTTAAACAAACTGAACGTCATATTATACCTTAGGTACCTTTCAACCAACACTTTTTCAAAGGTATACGTTGGCACATTAGAAAATCAGAGATACAATCAATATAACGATTGAGGGGGGGGAGTTGGAACGCGATTAAAAGAGAAAAATTTTAATTACAAAAAATTAAAATTCAAGGTGGAAATGTGAAACTTAGCAAATTCCACAAGAGTATTAAAAGGGGAAAAGGACACTCACAGTCCCTCCAACAAGCGTAAGGAGCGGATAAAATGCTCCTTCTGTCTACACAGGCTGGTGAATTATTATAAATACAGCCTCAAGTATGGTATGCCGAGCGGGCACTGTGTAGAATTTTAAACCAAGTGTCTTCATACTCGGAGGTACAATCGTGGCTGTCAAGCAAATACTGTCCAATTGTTGAACCGTGGACTGCTTGAGTAGTTCTTATATATATATATATATATATTGGAGTAGATAGATCACACTCCACCCACGTCTATTGAACAGGTTAATAGGTTCATCCCTTGTTCCCTGTTTAGGATGTGGTTTCCGGCTTTCACTTTTCCAATCTTTTCACTAATACGTAGCCCCCTGCACATCAGTGGCGTTACCGCCTTGCTCGGGGTGATACGATTAAATATATATATATATATATATATATATATATATATATATATACATATATATATATATATATACAGCGAAACAGATCTGTCTACGGATGACTATATATATATATATATATATATAATCATCCGCAGACAGATCTGTTTCGCTGTATCACAGCTCATCAGTACGGTTAGACACCGATTGTTTTTTTTAACCCAGGATTGAAACCCGACAGAAGTGGCGATTCTACCTCTGGGCCATGGGCGCACGGTAGAAGAAGGCAAACTTTTTAGCATGTATATTGTCATTATACACGCCCAATAGCCAGAGTGCTCTAATTCATTAGTGAATGAGGGATGCGCACATGCCAGGGTAGTTACCGTTTTTCAAAGTCTACCATTCTTCCAAAGTGCTCAATCAGGGTGTGAGAGCTATAAATTGTCATCCGCAGACAGATCTGTTTCGCTGTATCACAGCTCATCAGTACGGTTAGACACCGATTGCTTTTTAACCCAGGATTGAAACCCGACCGAAGTGGCGTCAGTCAGCGATTCTACCTCTGGGCCATGGGCGCACGGTAGAAGAAGCCAGACATTTTAGCATGTATATTGTCATTATACACGCCCAATTGCCAGAGTGCTCTAATTCATTTGTGAATGAGACCTAAAGTTTGAAATGAATTTAAAAAGATAAAAAATAATATATATATATTATTTTTTATCTTTTTAAATTCATTTCAAACTTTAGGTATCGCTTTTCTTTGGAGATATATATATATATATATATATAATATGAATTTAAAAAATGAAAAATGTTTCTTGGAGCTTCGATTTTCGTTTTAATATCATGCTAACATATTAAGTCTAATATGTTTAATGACAAATATATTTTGTTTTATTTGAAAACTAATTTAAATTGCATAGAATGCTATTTTAAATTGCAAATTTTTGCTGGTTTTACTGCCATTTTTAGACATCTGTCAGCACAATTAAAAACTCTTTCAGGAATATAATATACTTTTGAATCTTTATTTGAGGAATATTAGCCGATTCAAGTTTATTTAACAAATGTTATTTATTTTTAGTTCAAAATTTTGCAGAAATGAATTGTTAACACTGTCAACAGCTTGATTGATGTCAGAATTTTATCTCGGGGATATATCAGTAAAAATGATTTCAAGTATGTATAATGGTATTTGTTAGTAGAAATATCAGTAAAGAACAAGAGACAACGACGAGACATGCTAAGCTTACAATGGAGGCCTCTTTAAAGCTCCAAGCGATCTCTTTTATTCAAGGAAGTAACTGGCTATATCAAGGGAAGGTAACTCATGTCACAAGGTCCCCCTTTCATTATAAGAATTGTTCATAGAAAAAAAAACTTTATATGAACTCTTTCTATAGGTTGTATTTTTGGCGAGGTTTTATGACACAACCAGATCTAGTGATTGTTTCTGTTGGTGTGTTACCACTAGGCTGCGTTGTATGTGTAGGTCTGTGTATACTTCAGATGGAGTGCAGATGTTGGTGCGTGTGTGTGTGTATGCTGGGTGTTTCTACAGCAGGTGTGTTTGGAATATTAGGGAGTGGAGGCTCAGAGTGATGCGATGATGTACTGTGGTGAGACGTCAGTGCCTTGTTGCTAACAACTTCCTTGTACTCGCACCGGTTGTTCTGTGCTAAGTTTGGAGAGGTCCTTTGCATGTTGATCATGTTGTTTTTTTCTGCAACAACTATCTATCGAGTAGGTGATCTTGAATTTCCTCTTTTCGGGCATTATTGTTACTGGTTGCTGACCAGCTTCCGATTGAATAGTAGTTCTCCTGGAGATGGTATTACATGATCCATTGGAGTCGATCGGAGACACAGCAGACTCATGTCCATGTCTCGGTTGCTCAGTATGACCTTCTTCATGGCTCCCTTGATGGTCTGTATGAACCGTTCTGCCATGCCGTTCGATTGGGGGTATTCGAGAGAAGAGGTGATGTGCTCAAAATTCCATGCTTTGACAAATACTTTAAAATGCTGAGAGCTAAAATGTGGCCTATTGTCACTGATAAGCTTTTCCGAGACTCCTTGTTCAGCAAAGATTTGCTTGGTAAGATCAATGACTTTTTTGCTGGAGAATTCCCTTAGTTTGAGGATGAAGGGGTATTTTGAGTAGTAATCCACAATGAGAAGGTAACTACGCCTGTTAAGGTTGAAAATATCAGTAGCCACGATTTGCCATGGTCGTACTGGGATCTCATGTGGCATTAGGGAGTCTGCAGTTTGGAACTTCTAGAGTTCTTGACATATGGCGCATTGCTGTACTATCTTGTCGATGTCGCTATTTATGCCACTCCAGAAAACACAAGTTTTTTTGCCCTGAGCTTGCATTTGCCTCTTCCTTGGTGACCATAATGTATGCTTTCCAATGTGTCAAGCTGTATTGATTTAGGGATTAGTATCCTGTCACCTTTGAGCAATAAAGAGCTCATCTCGATAAGACCACTATGGATGAAGGTCTTTATGTAGTTCTCTGCGAGATTCTGGCCAGCCTTGAAGAATCCGTACCCTTAATTCACACAATATTGGGTCGGCATTAGTTGCTTGACAGATTTGAGTTCATTTTTCAGTTGAGAATTGCATGAAGTCTAGCTTGATGTCTAAGTCATTGACTTTGTTCTTTTTGTTGAGAAGTTTGGATAGTCCATCTGCCAGTAACATCTCTTTGTCCGGTCGATATTTGTGACCATGTCATATTCTTGGAGTCTTAATAGCATTCGTTTAAGTCGGGGGATCCTACTGCTGTTAGGTTTTTAGGCAAATCATTCCCAAGGGCTTGTGTTCACTTTCAACTTCGAATGAAGATCCGTAAATCTATGTGCAAAATCGTTCGCAGATGAATACAACAGCTAAGAGCTCCCGCTCGATTTTGGCATAGCGCTGCTCTGTTTTAGTCGGGGATTTTGACGCGAAAGCTATGGGTTTGCCTTCTTCGATTTGTGCTGCTCCTAAGCCTCTAGATGATGCGTCGACTTGTATTATTGACTTTTTAGAAGGGTCATAATAGAGTAGTAGCATTTCTTTGTATATCAAAGCCTTTATTTCTTGCAGCGATTTCTGGTGGCTATTGCTCCAATCATAGTCAATATCTTCTCTCAGGAGTTCCCTGAGGTTTGCCGTGAGGTTTGAAAGCCTAGGAATAAATGATGCCATGTAGGTAATAATTCCTAGTACCTTCTGCAGTTCGGTAATATTACTTGGACTAAAACTTTAATTCAAAAGGAAAAGCAGGAAGGTAAATCCAAAAGTAACGATCCTAATTAATATTAATTAAATTAATATTAAAAATTGATCAAGGTGGAGGGCCCAATGTAATTAATATTTAAATTACAGAGCCAATTATAAAATAAGATAAATCCCGATGTTCAAATCAGTTGTATGGCCATTTCTACATGAAATCCCTAAGAGAAATTTCACGTATCCTCGACAACTTTTTATTTCAAAATAAAGACAGATATATTACCGGCGGAAGTTCAAAAGATATAGTTCACAGAAAAATTAAAGGGATGGGTTTTCTGTGAAGTATATTTTTTGAACTTCCGCCAATAATATATCTGTCTTTATTTTGAAATAAAAAGTTTCCGAGGATACGTGAAATTACTCTTAGGGATTTCATGTAGAAATGGCCATACAACTGATTTGAACATCGAAATTTATTTTATTTTATATATATATATATATGTGTGTGTGTGTGTGTGTGTGTGTGTGTGTGTGTGTGTGTGTGTGTGTGTGTATAAACGTGATTATAATAGTTATACTTGTCTCGAAAACCTTCCTCGAAAACTTTTGAACGAAGGAAAAATGTTTTTAAAAAAGAAAGAGCTCTGGACATGAAAGTCTGTCAAATGTGTTCGGACAGAAATCAGCACGAAGCCCAAAGAAAAAAAAAACCGACACGAGTAACCATCTAACAGAAAGCGCTCAATACACAGGTAAAGCAAACTTAATAGAACCTAATGAGCCAGACGAACCTACCTGGGTTTCTCCTAAACGGATCGCCCGGGAAAGCTGTCTAAAGAAGAAAAGAAAAAAATGACATATAAATCGGTAATCAAGACAACCCCACGTGACCCGGAAATCAAAGAAACTACATGACACAAGGGAGTGGGGGTTTACAACTTTATTACTTTTAATTTTTAATTTTTAATTTGATCTGGCAACGTCTCAAATTTCAAATTGTCGGTTGTTTATAACCAAGTTTCGTTAGTCTTCGTTAATTTCCGTAATATGTTTACATTTGTTGACATTACGATACATTTCAAAGCAGATATGGTTGTTGCAATGAATCGAAATTGTGTTATATAGGCTTGATTAAAACCTCGTTTAGACTGGAGTTCATTCGTGGACGAGCGGTCTAAGACGTTGCCAGATCAAATGGTAGCTTCCCCTATGTGGATAGGGGTTGCAGGTTAGAATCTTGCCGAATGACACACATTTTCGTAAATAAAAATTTATCATAAATTATCAGGCCAGTAGATATAAATATATAATACTGTTTAATTAAAAACAGAATATCTACTTAAATATGAGTATTGATAAAAAATAATGTTCAAACAAATCATTATATATATATATATATAGGTTTCATTGAAAATGACAAACAAGTTATTATCATTAGGTTTTTATATGATTTTCCAACAGTTACATCCGATCTCATTTAAACACATATCGAGATCTTCCGTGACCTATACGTGATATCCTCGTTGATAATACATACATAATAGCATCATCCACGTGCAAAAGAAGATCAATAATAATGGAAGCAAAAGAGACATCCTACACTTAATAACATCAATTATGAACACGGTAACAGTGTGCTTGCCGTGTTCGGGACTTAGCATACACAAGCCTCTATATGCATAAACTTTCCACGTGTTTATTTATAAGTAAAACAAAATTAGTTCTTGATGATGGTGTGGTGGTACCGAGCAAAGCGAGGGACCAGGTGTTTGCACTCTCAGGACCAAAAAGCAAATGACCAAAACTCGTCGGTGTGCACCCCCGGCTCTACGCAGATGTTCCGGTTGAAAACTAAAACTTAATTAAATATCAAATTCCAGTTCGCGAGCCTACGCGAATTTTATTTATCGGCCAATGGGAAGCCCAGAATCAAATACGGATGCGAATTCCCACATGATCTGCTGCGATCTAAAAAAAAGATAGAAAAAGCCGATACAGAAAGCATCGACAGGCAGACCCAGACAGACAGACCCAGACAGACTCGAGAGAGACGAGTGTAATTAGTATCTCTCTTGACCGAAGTCAAGCGAATTACTATGCTCGCCTCCCTTCCCTCTTATCTTATCCTTCGCTGTCTCTAAACTACTTACCGACCAAAGGAGCGGATACATCAAAGACATTCCTAATTTACAGCGCTCCCACATTCATAAGAACAAATTCTCTTTTCAGTATTTTATTGCCATGAACATTTTAACGTCCGTTGGGCCCATACTTAAAGGATTACTTTAATTGTAAAAACCTAAATTGATATGTGTATATATAAAATGTTGTTTCTAAACTCAATTTGCTTTTCTTGGTATATAACCTTTTATGACTTATAGTGGGCTATCTACAGTCAAGTGCCATACGTGATACACGCTTGGGCGATCATGTCTCGAAAGAGACATGACTGACTGGGCAGAAGATTATCCCGCAGTAGGTTGCCATTGCTTTCTGCGGTAGACTGGTTGCCGACCAAGGCTATAGAACCCAATCTGTCCTGTTATTTAACCCATAACTGGAAGGAAGAGACGGATTAATACCTTTCCCAAGGGTATTTGCGCGTAAGTGAATAAAATGGATTCAACTGGAATTCGAACTCGGCTCCCCGATTTCTCGTTCCGAGCCG
The DNA here is from genome assembly GCA_037127315.1 of Ascarosepion bandense. Taxonomy (NCBI): domain Eukaryota; kingdom Metazoa; phylum Mollusca; class Cephalopoda; order Sepiida; family Sepiidae; genus Ascarosepion; species Ascarosepion bandense. The sequence goes on along the minus strand of JBBBDQ010030875.1, from coordinate 188,868 downwards.
ATATCCACTATACCACAACGCACATCGGGCTACCTACAATGAGGCCAAATTCTGTTAATCTGCAACAACATACAACTACTCTTCACTAGAAATGATAACCCACTATAATGGCTAAAAGTGTGGCCGAAAGATCTCGAAAGTACAAAATCTTCAGACAATTCTTATATAATTTGAGTTCCAAAAAGAAAAAAATTATACGAATGCATGAAAAATTATATAAAAAAGTTGATGATAATATCTTGGCTGTTATTTCTAATGAAACATGTATAAAAGAGAGATTATTGCCCAAATACACAATATACGGAAAATTTAAATACTTACATCTCAATACTTTAACTCATACAAATTAATTAAGTACATGCATTTTCTATCTGAACATTTTCTGTTTACAAATATGTCATTCTGTTCAGTAAATACAATTTCATTTATTTTACAATTTAAACATTTTTATTCTTTCAATCTCTTCTTTCAAGCTTCTGATTTTTGAATTGTGGGTACTTCGGTTGTGTTTGGCACAAGGTTAACTTGACAAGAATAGCTGAGGCCACTACAAAACCAAACAAGCAGATCTAAACTTATTTATAAATCGAACTTTGTCTGTGTGTGTGTATGTGTGTGTGTGTATGTGTGTGTGTAAGACCGTTACCTATAGACTACGAAACGGCTGAACCTATTTTCTTGAACCTGTACACAGTTGTACTATAAGCTTCTTCGAGTGTTTTTTAGCTAGGTTTTGTGTCGAAATACTCCCGATAAATATTGAAAATCGAAAAAAAATCGGGTTATAGAAGGAGTGGTCCGATTTTAATCAAATTTGATACACTCAAAGACAAAGACATAAGAAACGATATTCAGAAGTTTCAAAGTTGCAGTTCTTACAATAGCGCAGAAAATCGATAATATATATATATAAAATGCAAGATGTTTGTGTGTGTGTCTGTTTATCTGCCTGTATGTCTGTAATTTTTCCGCCCCCTTTTATTTTAGTGTTTGCTTCTGGTTTGGCTCTAAGTAGGTATAATTGTAGTTCTTAGTCTCAGCCATGATACCATTTACTCACAATTCTGTTTACGACGAAAAGAACTTAATTGATATCGATACTAGGAAATCAAAATTTGACTTACATCCATTCATTTTTCTTTCAGTCTACGGTTTCGCTTTAACTGGAAACAACTATTGCTTTTTAGTCTTTTGTGCCAACGTCCAAAGAATCTGATCTCCAGGACCATGGATTAGTTTTAAAGCTTTCATTACACCCGAGCAACGCCGGGTTATACTGCTAGTACCGCTAATAAAACACTTCTAACAAAAAATGCACAATATTTATAATCCTGCCCTCCGACACGTTTTTCAGCTAAACTCGAAAACAAATTAGTCATCCCTTATAATAGGAGCGTTACCACCACTTCCAGGACTATGATATAATCAAGAAGGAAAATATACCAAACAAATGCCGGTATTTATCAAATAAATTGTTTCCAATGAAAAAAATGATTATGAGAGGGGACATCACGTGATTCACAATCCCGCGTCTATGAACAAAAAAGAGGCTTGCGTCAGGACAAGCCATCCAATTTTTTTATGAGGTCTTAACTTTAATTGCCATCATAAAAAAATAATAACAACAACATAATTCTTCAGAAGAAAATACTTTGAAAATCGTAAAATGATATTACTACCAACTATAAACACAAGCGTAAAGCATTTTTTAATCATTTCACCCCAAGCAAGGCGGTACTGCCACTGATGCGCAGGAGGCTGCGTTAGAGTAAAAGTTTAGACAGGAGTTAGTCAGTTAAGTGCCATACGTGATACACGCTTTGGGCGATCATATCTCGAAAGAGACATGACTGACTAGGCAGAAGATTATCCCGCAGTAGGTTGCCATTGCTTTCTGCGGTAGACTGGTTGCCGACCAAGGCTAGAGAACACAATCTGTCCTGTTATTTGACTCATGGCCAGAAGAGGGAAGAGATGGATGATATTATTGCGTAGTAATTAGTTTGTGATGTTTATTACTTCATAACAATCGGAAACCAATCCCCCAGTTTATGACCAGTAGAAGCCTTAATCATGATTCAAACAGTTATATTCAGTCAGTTAAGTGCCATACGTGATACACGCTTTGGGCGATCATGTCTAGAAAGAGACATGACTGACTGGGCAGAAGATTATCCCGCAGTAGGTTACCATTGCTTTGTGCAGTAGATTGGTTGCCGACCAAGGCAAGAGAACCCAATCTGTCCTGTTATTTAACCCATAACTGGAAGAGACGGATTAATACCTTTCCCAAGGGTATTTTCGCATAAATGAAGGCAATGAATTCAACTGGAGAATGAAGAAAAAGACGGATCAGTTGCAGGGGGTGTCAGAGAAAGGTCAAGACAAGGGTGGGGACACATGTGTGAAGACAGTTGCGAAGGTAGAGAGAAAGAAAAAGAACAAAATATACCGGCTTACGGCCTATCACATTGAATACACCGGTTCTCGCTCGATCACCGAAGTTAAGCAACGTTGAGCCTGGTCAGTACTTTGCTGGATTTCCGCTTGGGAATACCACGTGCTGTAAGTGTTTAGTGACGGATGTGCGTTGTGGTGCAGTGGATATCGGCTCAGAAAGAGAAATCGGTGAGCCGAGTTTGAATTCCAGTTGAATACCCTGCATTCACTTAAGCACTGGTACCCTTGGGAAAGGTATTAATCCGTCCGTTCCCTCCAGTTATGGGTTAAATAACAAGAGTAGGACTTGGGGACCCTGCCCTTAAAAACAAATCCCAATGAATCTTGATAAACAAACAAAAACAATAAAACAAATAAACTAAATAAAACAAATCAAAAACGATTTTCAGCATTAAATTACCAAATGAAGGCTGATATGAAGGTTAAATCAACCAACCAACCAACAAAATATACCGGGTTATGTACAAAGAACTGGAGTCAAGTGGATAAGAGATGGGAATTGACATTGCATTTAAATTCCTGGAGGTTGTAGCCGTCAGGAAAGCAAGTACATGGAAAGGAATTCCAGGGGTGAGAACAGCGAGAGAAGAAGCTGTTAAAGTAGAAGTATCGGCTGCATTTGGTTAATCTAACTGTAAATTGGTGGGACCTTGTTGCCAGTCGGGTTGCACGAGTAAATTCTTGTGGCGGGGGCACCAGTGACTTAAGTTCGTCGGAGCCATGAAAATATTTGTGCAATAGACTGAGGGAAGCCACATCCCACCGGTGAGAAAGTGGCTGGAGTCGAGCTGCCAAGTCGGGACCTATCATATTACAGATTCTCGTTTGGATCATGTTGAGAACACTGAGATAAACAGCAGGGGCGTCTGACATCGAGTCTTTCTATGAATCCATTCTTAAAGAATCTATCTTATATCTATCTAATACAAAGAATACATGCTTGAAAAGATTCAACCATAAAATTAAAATGTTATTATACTCCGCTGCGCTGACCGAAATTCACAAAGAAAGACACTAGGTCTTTAAGAGAGAGAGACGCCTTGTCCTTTCAGGGCGTACGTGACCATGACTTTCCACGTCTCCCTATCCCTGGTGGCTCTTAGCACGCTTTCTCCTGTTACACCACGCAACCCCCGTTCGGTCACACACCTGTTCAGGCCCTTCAAATATGCTATCCGCTGCTTTCCCTTGTCTCTTTTTCCCTCTATCTGGCCTGTTAGTATCAGGTTTTTCAAGCCCTCCTTCCTCATTGCATGTCCCAAGAACTTCAGCTGTCTCTCCCTGATGCTCAGTATTAATTTCCTTTTCATTTCCATCCTTTCCAAAACTCCATCATTGCTCACATGCTCGATCCAAGATATCCGCAGCATCCTTCTGTAGAACCACATTTCAGTTGCTTCAAATTTTTCCTTCATCTTTGATGATATTGTCCAGCATTCACTACCATATTGAAGAACTGACATCACATAGCAATCCAATACTCTCTTCTTTGTTTCTAGTGAAATTGTCCTGTTTCTTAATACTTTACTCAACTTCTGGAATGCTTCCTTCGCCATGCCAACTCGCCTTCGGATCTCTGTGTCGCACTTTCCGTCTTCTGTTAGAACACTTCCCAGATATTTAAATTTTTGTACCTGCTTGATTTTAGTATCCTTCATCTGTATTTGGCATTTTGGGCTGCTCTTTTTGCCGATGACCATGCATTCGGTTTTTCTTGTTGTCATCACATTTCACCTGCATTAAAATCGTAGATAATTCTATATATATGTACGTTTGTGAGGATTCTTGTATGTCTGAATGAGAATCGGACGATAATGTGTGTCCGTAATTCTTCAAAGACGGTGTGTCTGACCAATTAGAATTGACACAAATATAATCGGAAAGTTTCTGTTCTTGTCTATTTTCTCTCGGAAGAAGCTTTAATAAAAGTAAACCGTGTTAGATTGATAGCAGTCAGTTAAGTGCCATACATGATACACGCTTGGGCGATCATGTCTTGAAAGAGACATGTCTGACTGGGCAGAAGATTACTCCGCAGTATGTTGCCATTGCTTTCTATGGTAAACTGGTTGCTAGCCAAGGCTATAGAACCCAATCTGTCCTGTTATTTAACCCATAACTGAAGTGAGGAGAGATGTATTATATTATTACGTAGTAATTAGTAGGGGATCAGTTTATTACTTCATGACAATAAAAAAACTGATCCCCCACTTTATAACCAGTAAAAGCCTTAAACATGATGCCAACTTTTATATTCAGTCAGTCAGTTCAGTGCCATACGTGATACACGTTTGGGTGATCATGTCTTGAAAGCGACATGACTGACTGGGCAGAAGATTATTCCGCAGTAGGTTACCATTGCTTTCTATGGTAGACTGGTTGCTAGCCAAGGCTATAGAACCCAATTTGTGCAGTTATTTAACCAATAACTGGAGTAAGAAGAGATGTATTATATTATTACGTAGTAATTAGTGGGGGATCAGTTTATTACTTCATGATGACAGAAACCCATCCCCCACTTTATGACCAGTAGAAGCCTTAATCATGATTCCAACTATTATATTCACTCAGTCAGTTCAGTGCCATACATGATACACGCTTGGGCGATCATGTCTTGAAAGAGACATGACTGACTGGGCAGAAGATTATTTCGCAGTAGGTTGTCATTGCTTTCTGCGGTAGACTGATTGCTAGCCAAGGCTATAGAACCCAATTTGTGCTGTTATTTAACCCAAAACTAGAATGAATAGACAGATTAATTCCTTTTCCAAAGATATTTGTGCGCAAGTGAATGCAAGGAATTCAACTGGAATTCGAACTTGTATCCGCGATTTCTCGTTCGGACCCGCTATCCACTGCTGCAGTCGTTGTCAGCTCGATTCGACGGCGGTGGCGGCGGCAACAAAGGCAGACGGTAACTAGGTCTCACCCTTTTACAGTGATAACTATCAAATGTAACTGCAACTTCTATTCTAACAGCTTCTTTTCTCACACTTGCCACCTGTGGAACTCTCTTTCGTATACTTGCTTCCCTGATAGCTGCAATCTCTAAGATTTTAAATGTAACATCAATTGCCATCTCTTATCTCTCCTTGACTCCCATCCTTTCTCTGGCACCCCCTGTATCATGTTCTTCTCCCTTTCCACTCTACACTCACGCAGCTCTCTTCACACCAATATTTCCTTTCTTCTCTTACCCATTCTTCGACACCCCCTGTGACCTATTCATTTTTCTCTCCATTCTCCATATATGTAACCCCCTGTGCCCCACTGACAGTCAGTACTACTTTGTTTGGGGTGAAACGATTATAAAGAAGTACGTTTCCTATTTGTTTATAATTTTGTCATTCATTCATTCATATATATATAGGAAGCGATTTTTATTTTTATTCCGTTTTTGTGGTCTTTGTTTGTGAATTTCATTCGTGTAAAATCTTTTGTACAATAAAGACGGAAGCTGATGATGGTTTGCCTGAAATAGGCTTAAACTTCCGATTTACCATGAAATAATTTTTTTCTTATATTTGCACTATATGTATTTATATACATATATATTTAGAGCTCTCTTAGAGAGTTATCCTACCACTGTATGTGCAGGATACTCCTTTGGATTCTTCTATATCTACACCGCATGCTTATATATATATATATATATATATATATATATATATTAAAGAAATTAATGGATTTTTGCTAATCAGGAATTTTTCCATGTTTCTACGAACGTTATAATTACTGCAAAAACTATTTGTGTAACCATCTTTGGGGTGAATCTAACTTGTAATATCTTTTTAATCAGAGAAATCGTGAGACGGCTTGCGTTTGCTATTAAGCCACACCTAACTATAATTAAATCAATTTACAAAACAAATATTCTTTCTTGCATTTTATCAATAATAGTTGTATTTATATTTTTGTATTGTTTGTTTTGCATTGAAGTCTGTTCGACTTATTTTTCGAATCAAATATATTACGACGCAAAACAATTTTGGACTGCAAGTTTTCAGACTTCTCAATAATTTATTAATTATGTACACTGTTTGCAAGAAGGAGGGCTTGGAGAACCTGATACTAACAGGCCACATAGAGGGAAAAAGAGACAAGGGAAAACATCGGAAGGGCCTGAGCAAGTGGATGACAGAACGGGGGTTGCGTGGTGTTACAGGAGGTAAGAGCCATCAGGGATAGAGAGACGTGAAAAGCCATGATCGCCTACGTCCTGAAAGGACAGGGCACATAGAAGAATATATATGCCAACTGTTTATAAGAAATTATAATGTTGATATAAAATGGGGGATCAATTTTATATTATAATCAGCATATAAACTGGTCCCTCATTTTGTGGCCATGCTAATTTCTATACATTTATATTCTAGAATTATGGGCTTGAGGAAGTGGATGACAGAATGGGGGTTGCTGGTTTTATAGGAGAAAGCGTGCTAAGAGTCAGCAGGAATAGGGAGACGTGGAGAGCCATGGCCGCGTACGTTCTTAAAGGACGAGGCACATAGAAGAAGAAGAAGAAGAAGAAGAAGAAGAAGAAGAAGAAGAAGACTGTGTGTTCGCAATTGTCCATGTCTCTCTCTCTTATAGGAGATCTACTGTCTTCACCTTTGTGTAGTTTGGTCAGCGCAGTGGGGTGTAATAAAATTCTAATTTCATGGTTGAATTTTTTCAAGCATGTATTACTTGTATTAAATAGATGTAAGTTAGATTATTTAAGAATGGATTCATAGAAAAAACTTGATATCAGGCGGTCTACTGTTCATCTCGGTGTTATTAACAGGCTCAAAACGAGAATCTGTTATGTGTTACGTCCCGACTTGGCAGCTCGACTCCAGCCAATTTCGCACCGGTGGGATGTGGCTTCCCTCTGTCTATTCCACAAATATTTTCATGGCTTCTCCTGCGATGAACTTAAGTCACTTGTGCCCCCGCCACTAGAATTTACTCATGTAACCAGACTGGCAACAAGGTCACACTCACTTACTGTTAGATCAATAAGTCAATAGCTAACTCCACTGCTAGGAAGGCTGGGTCACTGTGTCGGACCAGAAAGCTTTTTACGCCTGATTTCATCTTTCACATATATAAATCAACTATCCGTCCGTACATAGAATACTGCTGTCATATATGGTCAGGCGCCCCAATTGTTCATCTCAGTGTTATCAACAGGCTCAAAACGAGAATCTGTAATGTGATAGGTCCCGACTTGGCAGTTCGACTCCAGCCAATTTCGCACCGGTGGGATGTGGCTTCCCTCTGTCTATTCCACAAATATTTTCATGGCTTCTGCTGCGATGAACTTAAGTCACTGGTGCCCCCGCCGCTAGAATTTACTCATGTAACCAGACTGGCAACAAGGTCGCACTCACTTACTGTTAGATCAATAAGTCAATAGCTAACTCCACTGCTAGGAAGGCTGGGTCACTGTGTCGGACCAGAAAGCTTTTTACGCCTGATTTCATCTTTCACATATATAAATCAACTATCCGTCCGTACATAGAATACTGCTGTCATATATGGTCAGGCGCCCCAATTGTTCATCTCAGTGTTATCAACAGGCTCAAAACGAGAATCTGTAATGTGATAGGTCCCGACTTGGCAGCTCGACTCCTGCCACTTTTTCACCGGTGGGATATGGCTTCCCTCTGTCTATTCCACAAATATTTTCATGGCTACGACGAACTTAAGTCACTGGTGCCCCGCCACAAGAATTTACTCATGCGACCAGACTTGACAATAATCTATTAACTATGTACACTATTTGCAGCGGATGACATATTTGAAGAGCCTGAGCAAGTGGATGACGGAACGGGGGTTGCATGGTGTTACAGAAGAAAGCGTGCTAAGAAACCACCAGGGATAGGGAAACGTGGAAAGCCATGATCGCCTATGTCCTGAAAAGACAAGGCACATATAAGAAGATAATCGTAATATTGTCCTCATTTTATCATAACATTACGATCATTATGCTCTCCGGCCTTCATCAGGTGTATCCTCTGTTGTGCAAGAATATATATATTATTGGTTTTATTCACGAAACTAACAATTACACGACATAAACATCTGAAAAAGTTCAATGAGGTCCTAAAGTCTCTATATGAAAACACTTGAATATATATATATATATATATATATATATATATATATATATATATATATAAATTTCTTTCTTTTATTTAAAATTAACATAGTTTGCATTGCGATACGGAAATTTCTGTTTCGAGATTTTTACCTCTTCATCAGGAAATGTTAAATCCAATGTTGTGAAAATCATTTTCATTTGAATATAAGAAACAATACGCTTGTTATTCATGGATGTGATAAGACAAAAATTTATGTGTGTGTTCAATTTAACTAATCAGAATAGAGACCCACTTTTAATTTGAAAATCGTTTATATTTTGGGGGAATAGATGATTTCTTCTTTTAATCTTAAAGGCAAGAGTGTCAGCCTATTTTAAAACCCCTGTCTAGACTGCATTTCCGTTGATGTATCTATTATCGTTACAAAATTTTTCTCCTAGTTTTCTCTGTATCTCATCATTTTCTAAAACAGAAAAGAAAAAAGACAAGAAAAAAAAACATTTTTTTATTTTTTATTTGACTTAAAGGAACCTTTGAGTGTAATTATACTATTTTTATTTCATTTTAGAATGCATTTCATTCTAATTTTTCCTAAAACACTTAATTTGTAAAGAAAAGTTTTAATATCTATTTATTTAAAACTCTAGTGTAGTGCTGATTGCGGACACGGAAAGGAAACTACAAGACCTCATACAGAAAGTAGCAGTGGAGAGTGACAAGAAGAGACTACAAATAAACTTTTAGAAAACTGAGTGCATGGTCATCAGCAAAAGATACAACCCAAAATGCCAAATACAGGTGGGGGATAACAGAATCAAACAAGTACAAGAATTTAAGTACCTAGGAAGTGTTCTAACAGGAGATGGAAAGTGCGACACGGGGATCCGAAGGCGAATTGACATTGCAAAGGACGCGTTCCAGAAGATGAGCAAAATACTAACACACAGGAAAATCTCAATAGAAACGAAGAAAAGAGTGCTAGACTGCTACGTGATGTCAGTTCTTCAATACGGCTGTGAATGCTGGACAATATCATCGAAAATGAGGACAAAACTGGAAGCGGCCGAAATGTGGTTCTACAGAAGGATGCTACGGATATCGTGGACTGAGCATACAAGCAACGACGAGGTGTTAGAAAGAATGGCAACAAAAAGGAAATTGATGCTGAGCATCAGGAAGAAACAACTGAAGTTCCTGGGACATGCAATGAGGAAGGAGAGCCTGGAGAACCTGATACTGACTGGACAGATAGAAGGAAGGAGAGACAGAGGAAGGCAGCGGATAACATATTTGCAGGGTCTGATCAGGTGGATGACGGAACGGGGATTGCCAGGAGCAACAGGAGCAAACATACTAAGAGCCACAAGGGATAGGGAGACGTGGAGAGCCATGATCGCCTACGTCCTGAAGGGACAGGGCACATAGAAGAAGAAGAAAGAAAATGAATGGGTAAGGGAAGTTGGGTACGAAAAGGCCAAGAAGAGGAGAGAGGTATAATAGTAGCACACTTCTTTTAGGTGTGGGAGGCAGCTGTTTGACCGAGAGATGAAGGGTAGCTGGTGGGAATAAATTTAAGGGTTTCCAAATTTACTTTCTAATCAATATCAAAAATAGGGTAAAAATATAATGATTTAATTGGTAGGAAGAGAATAGTTAAACATTTTTAAGGAAGTTTAACTCTACTTCGATGACGACACTTACTAATTAATTCTTTACTTTGGTTAAGAATTAATTTCGGATATTGATATTTTAATGTCTTAATTTTTTCTCCTAAGCATAGATTACACTTACCTTTTAGATTAATGCGAGTACGTGCTGAGCCTATTAATTTCCAATCTATTTGTGTGTTTAGGCCTTCTTTCTTCAATTCCCAGTATTTTCGGTAAAGGGCTGTCTGAAATTTTAATTTAGGGTTGGTAAAAGTGTGCCTATAAGAATAAAACCTTTGTTTCCAAAGCCCCATCGAAATTCCGATGTAAACGTCATAACTTTCCTTGTTTCTTTTTGGGGGAGATGGTAGCTTAGTAGATCACATTTTTAGATCTAAATTTATCTGTAACGAGACAATTTTCCTTGGATATGCAATTGCAGGAGGGCATAAAACCGAGTTTAGTATTAAATTCATAGAAATTCTTTAAAACCTGGTTATTACATGAACTGATATTGTTGTAGATTTTATTAATGCAGGAATATATATATTAATTTTAACCGTTTTTTATCAAATAATTTATATAAAGCGTTATCTTTATGAAAGTGCTTACTTATTAACTTAAGAAAAACTGTCCAATGTCAATATTTGATAGTCAGTAGAAAGGGGGGTTGAACAATATAATCTTTCTTTTCCTATGTTTACTTTTAGTCTTGATAGCGGGTGCTAAGAAGGTTAATCTATACGTTACGCTGGAGGGTTTTTTTCATAGAGGTTTTTTTTTTGTTTTTGTTTTTGTTTTTGCTAAATTTGTTTTTTTTTAATCATATCACCCCAAGCAAGGCGGTAACGCCACTGATGCGCAGGGGGCTACGTAAGGGTAAAAAGAATGGAAAAGAGAAAGCCGGAAACCACATCCTAAACAGGAAACAAGGGATGAGCCTCTTCACCTGTTCAATAGATGTGGGTGGAGTGTGAACCGGGCGATAGTTTAGTCTATCTACTCCAATTGAAAAAAAAAAAAAAAAAAGGAAAAGAGTGAAAAGATTGGAAAAGAGAAAACCGGAAACCGCATCCTAAACAGGAAACAAGGGATGAGCCTCTTCACCTGTTCAATAGATGTGGGTGGAGTGTGAACCGGGCGATAGTTTAGTCTATCTACTCCAATTGAAAAAAAAAAAAAAAAGGAAAAGAGTGAAAAGATTGGAAAAGAGAAAACCGGAAACCGCATCCTAAACAGGAAACAAGGGATGAGCCTCTTTACCTGTTCAATAGATGTGGGTGGAGTGAGAAACCGGGCGATAAAATATATCCTAAGCTTAGAGAATAATCGGCTAATTCTGGTATTAACAATGCTTGTCTCTAGTAAACATGTTGAAATAACGTCGTAAGCTTTGAATTTACATATTATATATATGTAAGCGGATCGTTAGGGCTTCAGGTTAACTTTATTTATTCTGCTCTGCTTAAGTATTGAGCGCTTTTTTGTTAGCTGATTATTCGACTCGGGTTTTTTCTTTGGGCTGCGTGCTGACTCGGTCTGAATCCCTTTGGCTGATGTTCAGGTGCTTAGCTCTTTCTTTTTTACAACCATATTTCCTTCCACGTAGATACGCAGAGGGTTTTTCGAAGCGAGTATAGTTATAAGTTTGTGTTTATATATATATATATATATATATATATATATATATAGTCATCCGCAGACAGATTTGTTTCGCTGTATCACAGTTCATCATTACGGTTAGACTCCAATTGCTTCTAACCCAGGATTATATATACTAGCAGTATAGCCCGGCGTTGCTCGGGTATAATGAAAGCTTTAAAACTAATCCATGGTCCTGGAGCTCAGACTCTTTGGACGTTGGAACGAAAGACTAAAAAGCAATAGTTGTTTCCAGTTAAAGCGAAACCGTAGACTGAAAGAAAAATGAATGGATGTAAGTCAAATTTTCATTTCCTGGTATCGATATCAAATAAGTTTTTTTCGTCATAAACTGAATTTTGAAGGCTAAATAAGTCCTCTGAGTAAATGGTATCATGGCTGAGATTAAGAACTACAATTATACCTACTTAGAGCCAAACCCGAAGCAAAAACTTAAATAAAATGGCTGAAAAAATACAGACATACAGGCAGATAAACAGACACACACACAAACATTTTGCCTTTTATAGATATATATTATCGATTTTCTGCACTATTGTAAAAACTGCAACCTTGAAACTTCTAAATATCGTTTGTTGTGTCTTTGTTTAAGAGTGTATCAAATTTGATTAAAATCAGACCACTCCTTCTATAACCCGATTATTTTCGATTATCGAAAGTAAGTTCTTTATAACAGCTAACTTATATCGTTGGGGGCATTACTTCAACGCACACAAATGATATCTTCTTCCAGATCTATATTTTATAAAGAATTACACAACATTAAGCAAACACTAGTCAATAATAGATTTCCTAACTCCGTTATTGAACAACAAATTAAAATGTATCTCAACAAAATTAACAATAGCTCTAACACTAATGATAATATTAATAATAATGGTTTACATCAAAATAAACATAACACTATTAACTTATACTATTGCAACCAAATACATAATAATTATAAACAATATGAAAAAACTCTCAAAAACATAATACGTAGAAATGTTAAACCAGTGGAAAGTAATAATCAAATTAAACTCATTATATATTATAAAAAGTTTAAAACAATTGACCTCATAGTCTATAATAACCCAACAAGCACTAAACTAAATTCTCTACAAAAAACCAATGTAGTGTACCAATTTACATGCCCATTCAGAGATTGCATCTCTGATACTAATCAAAAACCTAGTACATATATTGGTTTTACTACAACCACGCTCTCCCGTAGACTTACATGTCATCTTTCTGATCAGAGTACTATTAAACAACATTTCTCTGAAAAACATAAACATGTAGGTAATATCAGACAGATTTTGGTCAACAATACGGTGATCCTTACTCATACACACAGTAAGAGGAACCTGCAGATATTGGAGGCCATGTACATCAAATCGAAACAACCAACACTCAATAAAATCAACTTTAAAACAGGAAATAACATATTACATTGCATTTGACTAGATGGTTTTGTTGTCATTTCGCGCTATCCCACGGTGTGACGTCATAAAACCGCATCGCAAACTTAAGAACTGCGTTTATTATTTTTGGTAACTATTGCCGTTGCCAAGCGGAGTTTTATGTCAACACAAAATAAAATCGTCGGTGATGGTGGATTTTATAATATTTCAGTTTGAACGACCTCTCTGAAGATGGCTCATGTGATCCGAAAGCTTAGAAGAAATTCATTAAATAATTATCCAAATGTTGGAGAATTTTTGTCTTTATTTTCAACTGAAATTAAAGCAAAAATACGACGTTTAGAACGGCTCATGATTAAACATAATAGACATTCATTGTCTCTTATATTTAACAGCATATGTTTAGAAAATTACTTGCTGCCTCGATATACTAAATATATATATATATATTGGAATGCAATAGAAATTCATTTGAAATAAATCTATAATAAGAATCTGTTGCAATCGATTTTATTATAGTGATATCTAATTTGTTAAATAAAATGTTTTAAGAATAATGGTTATAACTTTCAGTGGACAAAAATGCTAATTTTTTCGATCTGTTATTAGGAAACGGCAGATGTACGTTGTGGTGCAGTGGATATTGACTCGGAACGACAAATCGGGGTGCCGAGTTCGAATTCCAGTTGAATTCCTTGCATTCACTTTCGCACAAATACCCTTGGGAAAGGTATTAATCCGTCGCTTCCCTCCAGTTGTGGGTTAAATAATAGGACAGATTGGGTTGGCAACCAGTCTACCATAGAAAGCAATGGCAACCTACTGCGGAAATAATCTTCTCTCCAGTCAGTTATGTCTCTTTCGAGACATGATTGCTCAAAGCGTGTAACACATATGGTACTTAATTGACAGGACTTCTTTATTTCCAGTGAAATTTTCTTGCCTTTCAATACTCTACTCAGCTTCTGGAATGCATCCTTGGCCACGCTAATTCTTTGTATCTCGATGTCGCATTTTCCGTCCTCTGTTAAAACACTTCGCAGGTATTTAAATTTATGTACCTGCTTGATTTTAGTATCCCCGACCTGTAATTGGTATTTTGGGTTCCTCTTCTTACTGATGATTATACATTCAGCTTTCTTATAGTTTAGATGTTGTCCTTTCTTTACGATTTCTTCAGTTACCTTTTGTAGGAGGTCTTGTAGTTGCCTTTCCGTGTCTGCTAGATCTTTTCAATAGCTTATTGGCTATTCTGACCATTACCTTTATCTGTTGATGCTGAAAAGTCTCAGACCAACCAAGAAAGGGTTAAAAATTAATATTCTGCTATTTGGTCTGATTTTCAGAATTGTGTTGGACAGAAAACATTCCTCTTCCTCGAAACAGGCGAAGACCGCTATGCATTTCGGTGCACCATTCCTCTTCGAAATTCTCCTGATTCTTGCAGAAGTTACAGACGTGAGAGTGAGGTCAGATGGGCAGAAAAGAAGATACTGGAACAGTGAATCAACTTCCGTGACGGCCTTGGTAATTAGAGTCGGGCTTAAAGTGCGGTTAGGTACGAATATTTAGCGGGTGGGGGGAAAGGCGGTAATTATGCTGAAAATAATTGACGGAAGCTCATTACTTCAAGTTAAGAAAAGAAAATAATATATTGCCAGCAAATATCAAGAGATTTTGCGCTCGGCTTTGCAGTTAGTCTTATTCTTCATCTATCCCAATCAGCCTCAACGTTTTCTGTCTGGTATATATATCGTTCTAATTTAGACTATCTGTTGTCCATCTATCCCAGTTTAGTTATTATCTATCCATATATCTCAGTCTGTTAATATCCGTCAATCTAAATCAGTTTCTATCTATCTATCTATCTATCTATATATATATATATATATATATATATATATATATATATATATATTGTGGAGTAGTTCATCGCAGTGAAAGTTATAATCGTGCTACGTCGGTTGCTGATCGACTTAACGCACCCAAAATTTTAGGAACTTGGTAATCGTCCACTGAAAGCTGACTCCTTAGTATTCGGCTAACTGCCGACTAAGATAAACTGTCGAGTAGTTCTACTGAACTCCAATGGAAGTCTAAAGAAAAGTAAATGGTAGCAGGAAGAATGCTGGAGACTAAAAGGGAACCGAACATTTCTACAGAATTCTTTAGTGGATATTATTATAAAAGTAAAGTATACCAGGAAGAATACTGGTGTCTAACATATAACCGACCAATTCTTCAGAATTCTTTAGTGGTTATTATTATAAAAGTAAAAGATAGCAGGAAGAATTCTGTTGACTAAAAGGGAACTGGCCATTTTTACAGAATAATTTAGTGATTATCATTATAAACGTAAACAATAGCAGGAAGAATACTGGTATATAACTGGGAATCGACCATTTCTAGAGAATACTTTAGTGTTTATTATTTTAAAAGGAAAAGATAACATGAAGAATGCTGGTGTCTAAAAGTGAACCGACCATTTCTATAGAATTCTTAAGTGTTTATTATTATAAAAATAAAGGATAGCATGAAGAATGTTGGTGTCTTAAATGGAACCGACCATTTATACAGAATTCTTTATTAATTATCATTATAAATGTTAGCAGGAAGAATGCTGGAGTCGAAAAAGAAACCGACCATTTCTACAGAATTCTTTAGTGATTATTATTATAAAAGTAAAGGATAGCAGAATGAATGCTGGTGTAGAACTGGGAATCGACCATTTCTACAGAATTCTTTAGTGATTATTATTCTTCCTGTTATCCTTTTCTTTTTAAAATAATAATCACTAAAGAATTTTGTACAAATGGTCGGTTGCCAGTTATACACCAGCATTCTTCCTGCTATTCTTTGCTTTTACAATAATATTTACTAAAGAATTCTGTAGAAATGGTCGGTTCCCATATATACACCGGCATTCTTCATGCTATCCTTTAATTTTACAATAATAATCACTAAAGAATTCTGTAGAAATGGCCGTTCCCTTTTAGACTCCAGCATTCTCCCTGCTATCTTTTCCTTTTATAATAATAATCACTGAAGAATTCTATAGAAACGGTCGGTTTCCCAATCAGCCTCAACGTTTTCTGTCTGGTATATATATCGTTCTAATTTAGACTATCTGTCATTCTTCCTGCTATATTTTAGTTTTTAATAATAATCACTAAAATGTCTCTAGAAATGGTCTGTTCTCTTGTAGACTCCAGTAGTGTTCTTGCTATCCTTTACTTTTACAATAATAATCACTAAAGAATTCTGTAGAAATGGTCGGTTCCCTGTTATACACCAGCATTCTTCCTGCTATCCTTTACTTTTATAAGAGACACATAAGGCCGACAATGAAACTCGTACATACGATCCATCACTAAACATGCAGTAGCAACGGTCGCTTCCCTGTTAGTTTTTAACTTGGACCTCACTCCTTCTGCTGTCCTTTAATTTTAGAAGAGCCCCATTCGCCCAAAAATGAAAATCATACATACAATTCATCAATAAAGGTATAAAAGTGCACCGACCATTTCTACAAGATTCTTTAGTGATTATTATTATATAAGTATAGCAGGAAGAAAGCTGATGTCTAACAAGGAACCGACTATTTCTACAGAATTCTGTAGAAATGGTCGATTCCGAAGTTATACACCAGCAATCTTCCTGCTATTCTTTACTTTTATAATAATAATCACTGAAGAATTCTGTAGAAATGGTCGATTTCCTTTAAGACACCAGAATTCTTCATGCTATCCTTTACTATAATAATAATAATCATTACAGAATTCTGTAAGAATGGCCAGTTCCCTTTTAGTCACCAGAATTCCTCCTGCTATCCTTTACTTTTATAATAATAATCACTAAAGAATTCTGTAAAAAATACTCGGTTCCCTTTAAGACACCAGCATTCTTCATGCTATCCTTAACTTTTACAATAATAATCATTAAAAAATTCTGTAGAAATGGTCTGTCCTCTTTTAGACACCAGCATTCCACCTGCTAACCTTTACTTTTATAATATTAATCACTAAAGAATTCTGTAAAAATGGCCAGTTTTCTTTTAGTCATCAGAATTCTTCCTTTATTTTATAATGATAATCACTAAAGAATTCTGTAGAAATGGTCGGTTCCCTGTTATACACCAGCATTCTTCCTGCTATTCTTTACTTTTACAATAATATTTACTAAAGAATTCTGTAAAAATGGTCGGTTTCCAGATATACACCGGCATTCTTCATGCTATCCTTTAATTTTACAATAATAATCACTAAAGAATTCTGTAGAAATGGCCGGTTCCCTTTTAGACAACAGCATTCTTCCTGCTATCCTTTAATTTTATAATAATAATCACTGAAGAATTCTATAGAAACGGTCGGTTTCCTTTAAGACACCAGCACTCTTCCTGCTATCTTTTACTTTTTAATAATAATCACTAAAATGTCTCTAGAAATGGTCTGTTCTCTTTTAGACTCCAGTAGTGTTCTTGCTATCCTTTACTTTTATAATGATAATCACTAAAGAATTCTGTAGAAATGGTCGGTTCCCTGTTATACACCAGCATTCTTCCTGCTATCCTTTACTTTTATAAGAGACACATAAGGCCGACAATGAAACTCGTACATACGATCCATCACTAAACATGCTGTAGTAACGGTCGCTTCAGGTGGTCTTTTTTTGTATTGAGCACACTGAAATTAAAAGTAAATCTTATAGAACAGTAATTGTCTAATTGTCCTTTCTTCACTTTATATATATTATAAAAGGCTATTAATCATATTTTAGTGGAAACGCTGATACTAGTTCCCTGCCCCATTATATATTCTTCTTCTTCTTCTTCTTCTTCTTCTTCTTCTTCTTCTTCTTCTTCTTCTTCTATGTGCCCTGTCCCTTCGGGACGTAGGCGATCATGGATCTCCACGTCTCCCTATCCCTTGTGGCTCTTAGTATGTTTGCTCCTGTTGCTCCTGGCAACCCCCGTTCCGTCATCCACCTGATCAGGCCCTGCAAATATGTTATCCGCTGCCTTCCTCTGTCTCTCCTTCCTTCTATATGGCCAGTCAGTATCAGGTTCTCCAGGCTCTCCTTCCTCATTGCATGTCCCAGGAACTTCAGTTGTCTCTTCCTGATGCTCAGCATCAATTTCCTTTTTGTTGCCATTCTTTCTAACACCTCGTCGTTGCTTGTATGCTCAATCCACGATATCCGTAGCACCCTTCTGTAGAACCACATTTCGGCCGCTTCCAGTTTTGTCCTCATTTTCGATGATATTGTCCAGCATTCACAGCCGTATTGAAGAACTGACATCACGTAGCAGTCTAGCACTCTTTTCTTCGTTTCTATTGAGATTTTACTGTGTGTTAGTATTTTGCTCATCTTCTGGAACGCGTCCTTTGCCATGCCAATTCGCCTTCGGATCTCCGTGTCGGACTTTCCATCTCCAGTTAGAACACTTCCTAGGTACTTAAATTCTTGTACTTGTTTGATTCTGTTATCCTCCACCTGTATTTGGCATTTTGGGTTGTATCTTTTGCTGATGACCATGCACTCAGTTTTCTTAAAGTTAAAGCGTTAATTTGTCAGGCTGACATCTTCTTCTATAGACCATATCTCTTCAGGTCGCAGGCAATCGTGACCTTATACATTTCTCTATACCTCGTAGCTCTTAACATCTCTTCACCTGTTCTTCTTCTATGTACCCTGTCCCTTCAGGACGTAGGCGATCATGGTTCTTCATGTCTCCCTATCCCTTGTAGATCTTAGTATGTTTGCTCCTGTTACACCTCGCAACCCCCGTTCCGTCATCCACCTGATCAGGCCCTGCAAATGTTATCCGCTGCCTTCCTCTGTCTTTTTATCTTTTATTCTGGCTTGTCAGTATCATGTTCTCCAAGCTTTTCTTTCTCATTGCATGTCTCAGGAACTTATTCCTAAAACCTGCACCGCCATCCATTTGCTCACGTCCATTGTTTAATTTTCTAATATGAATCAACTTCTTCTTCTATTTATCGTGTCCCTTCAAGACGTAGGCGATCACCTCCCTATCTCTTGTAGCTCTTCACACCCTTTCTCGTGTTACCCACTTCCAAACCTTGTTCCGCCTCCATTTGCTCAAACCCATCTAGTATGCCATGCGTTGCTTTCCCCGTCTTTCTTTCCCTTTATCTGTCTTAAGAGTATCAGATTCTCCAAGCCCTCCTTCCTCATCACATGTCCCAGGAACTTCAGCTGTCTTTTCCTAAAGTTAAGTATAAGTTTCCCTTTCTTTTTCATCCTCTCCAAAACTTCGTCGTTGCTCAGATATTCGGCCCATGGTATCTCCAGCATCCTTCTGTAGAACCACATTTCCGTTGCTTCAAGTCTTTCCTTCATCTTTAATGAGATTGTCCAGCTTTCATATAGATATCACGTAACTTTGTTTCCAGCGAAATTTTTCTGTCTCTTAATACTCTGCTTAGCTTTTGGAATGCTATTCCAATACACTTTCAGATCTCAGTGTCGCACTTTCCGTCTTCTCACTGAGCTTAATTTGGTGTTGTTCAGAATCATAGATGACCCACTTGAAAGATATGCTGAATCTGGTTCACAGAAACAATTAGATGATTCTGTATTGATTTTTACTGTTTCACAATCAAAATCGTGTACATGTTTTATGCATATTCTTCCTTTCTACTTATGATTTCCATATTCATTTTTGACGCATCTTTATCTAAATAATATGGCGTTTCCGAGAAATTATTTTTTCCTTCTGCTGAACCAATGATTTTCAATTGTCATACATTGTTGGTATTCTTATAAAATGGCCTCATCCTTTTTAAAAGACATGTTTTGTCTCCCGCCGTTAGAGTTCGGTGAACTACGTTCGACGTAGTCCATTTTTTTTTTTTTTTTTTTTTTTTTATATGGATTTTTGGTATCAACTGCTTTAAAGAATTCATACTCTTTGACATCGTCTGCTTTCAGTTTTCATTTTAAATCTGACTCGTCTACTTCTGTTTATTTCTTTCTCTTCACTCTTCGATTTTTTATTAAATTTATTGCGTTGTTTAAAAGAAAATTGTGATTTTTTTTGTTTGCGATTTGAATCAAAGTTAGTTCATTAAATTTAGCGGCTCCATATTACTTAAACCGCCGTAAGGAAAAACATGGCCAACCAGCCATATTATATACGCACACTGATAAGCCAATACATTTTGAGTGGAGTCGTGTACCAAGAGTAACAACTACAGTCTAATAACACCTGTGTATATCAGTGGAAGAGTTCAGTGACTTTGATAAACGCCACATTTTTAAGAATAGGGAAGTAGGTCAGGGAATTTAGGAAACGGTTCTGTTTGTCGGGGGGTACGTTAGAGTAATGGATTAAGAACTCTGAGAAGCGAGTTCAAATTCAAATAGGGTTTATTATATTCACTTACATAGTAATGACCTTGGAAAGGTGTGGATCCATACCTTCTTTCCCAGCTGTGGTTAAATAGCAGGATAGACTGATCCCTATAGCTTTTGTTGGCGAGTAATCTACTTGAAAGAAAACTCTGAAATCAAACCAGTCTGGAGATGTGTTGGGGAGCACCCCTTTTTGCACATAATAATGGACTCGCCTGATGTGTACATATAATCCTGTCTATACAGAGAACGGCAGCGGTTGTCAAAGTGAGTTAGTAAGGAGTCAGTTGGCCCGTAAGTTGGTGCATATTAAGTTGAAGTGTTTTGGATATAGACTCATTACCCGGACATACTTCTTCACAACAAGACTACATATTGATTTCTACTAACAGTATTCCTGAATTGACTAACCCGTGTTCCAGTTTGTATATTTTTGTTCAATATAACTTATATTTTCCATCTCCATATCTGCTTTTGTTATTTATTATTTTGTGTGGTTTCTCAACAAGAATCCACAAGATGTTTGGGCTTCTTCAGGCTATGTTGCCCAAGAAACACCACTGCTAGTGCTGTGCATGTGGTGCTCCTACGAAACTAATGGGCTACGGGTCACATGGACGCTGTTCGTGGTGTACTCACGCTCCCTATGCAGATGATCCAATACATAATAGGTGCACCTCCAAATAGTTTAATGGTTAGCAAGCTTGTCTCGCTAGAATCATTACAATTGAGTAGTGAGTTCGATCCTCACTGGATGTCTCATACTTTCGGCCTTGTGCCACATCTAAGCTGCACTTAGAAAATTACCATAATGGGTGCACCTCCTAAGATCTAGACCAGAGCCTGGCAACCGGTCTCTCCGCTGACCTTGTTCTGATGGAGGTGGTGTTAGGGGAGAAACTAGCTTTTAACTCTTTAATACCTCTAATTGTGGGTGACAAATTATTATCCATCTTACAACCCATTTTTCATAGGCGAAACACTGTTCTATCAATATTTCCACTGAAAGTGATCAGACGAATTTCACCCGTCTTTGTTCCACCTGTTCTAATCTTCACGGCTAAGATCCGCCATGCTACGCACATTGCAGTCCTCATTTTCTAGAATTGACAGAGACCTTTTGACAAACTTCTTTTTTACTAAAGTCAGATTAGACCGAAAATAGATTATTGCTGCCATATCTACGCTGGAGCAGCCAAATCACCATATACCAGCCTTGACAGAGCACTTCTGTCAATCTTCATCTTTACAAGAGTCAGATTAGACCAAAAACGGAATATTTTTGCCATAACTGGACTGGAACGGCACAATCCTCACTTACCAGCCTTAACATAGTCCTTCTACCAATCTTTACCCTTACAAGAGTCAGATGAGACCAAAAATGGAGTATCTGCCATATCTGGAGTGGAGCTGCACAATCCTCATTTTCCTGTCTCGGTAGTTCATAATTCACTTTTACAAGAGTCATATTCGACCGGAAATGGATAATTGTTGCCATACCTGGACTGGAGCTGCCCAGTCTTACCTTTCCAGCCTTCATAGAATCCTTTTGCCAATATTCATCTTTTCAAGAGTCAGATTTGACCAAAAATAGAGTGTTATTGCCATATCTGAATCTGAGCTGCCAAATCATCTCATTCCAGCCTCGTCCTTCCGACTAACTTAGATTTGACCAAAATAAAGTATGGCTGCCATATCTGGCCTGGATCTGCTCAGTCCTCACTTTCCTGCCTCGGTAGAATCCTCCTGCCAATCTTCATCTTTACAAGGGCCAGACGAGACCGAAAATGGAGTATGTTGCCATATCTTTGCTGGAGTATCTTAATTCTCACTTTCCATCGTTCCTGGAATACTTGTGCCAAACCTTCTCTTTGCAACACTCAGATTAGACCGAAAATGGAGTATTGCTGCCATATCTAAGCTGGAACTACCCAGTCCTTACATTCCTTCCCTGATAAAATCTCCCCGCCATGCTTCATCTTTGCAAGAGTCAGATTAGACCGAAAATGGATTATCGTTGAATATTTTAAATATTAGCAGAAGGACTATATCAAGGCTGGTAAGTGAGGGCTGGGCAGCTCCAGTCCAGATTACTATATTTGAATCTGAGCTGACAAATCATCTCTTTCCAACCTTGTCCTTCTGACTAACTTAGATTAGACCAAAATAAAGTATGGCTGCCATATTTGGCCTAGATCTATCCAGTCCTCGCTCTCCTGCCTTGATAAAATCCTTCTGCTAAAATTCATCTTTACAACATTCAGATTAGACCGAAAATGGAGTATTGCTGATATATCTGGGCTGGAGCTGCCAAGTCCTCACATTACATCTTTAATAAAATGTTTCTGCCAATCTTAATCTTTGCAAAATTCCGATTAGATCAAAAATGAAGTATCTGGAATGAAGCTAACCAATCCTCATTTTCTTGCCTCGATAGAGTCCTTCTGTCATATTTCATCTTTACAAGAGTCAGATTAGGCCGAAAATAAAATACTGTTGCCAAGACTGGACTGGAGCTGCCCAGCCCTCACTTACCAGCCTTGATAGAGTCCTTCTGCTAATGTTTAAAATATTCAACGATAATCCATTTTCGGTCTAATCTGACTCTTGCAAAGATGAAGCATGGCGGGGAGACTTTATCAGGGAAGGAATGTAAGGACTGGGTAGTTCCAGCTTAGATATGGCAGCAATACTCCATTTTCGGTCTAATCTGAGTGTTGCAAAGAGAAGGTTTGGCAAAAGTATTCCAGGAACGATGGAAAGTGAGAATTAAGATACTCCAGCAAAGATATGGCAACATACTCCATTTTCGTTCTCGTCTGACCCTTGTAAAGATGAAGATTGGCAGGAGGATTCTACCGAGGCATGAAAGTGAGGACTGGGCAGATCCAGGCCAGATATGGCAGCCATACTTTATTTTGGTCTAATCTAAGTTAGTCGGAAGGACGAGGCTGGAATGAGATGATTTGGCAGCTCAGATTCAGATATGGCAATAACACTCTATTTTTGGTCAAATCTGACTCTTGAAAAGATGAATATTGGCAAAAGGATTCTATGAAGGCTGGAAAGGTAAGACTGGGCAGCTCCAGTCCAGGTATGGCAACAATTATCCATTTCCGGTCGAATATGACTCTTGTAAAAGTGAATTATGAACTACCGAGACAGGAAAATGAGGATTGTGCAGCTCCACTCCAGATATGGCAGATACTCCATTTTTGGTCTCATCTGACTCTTGTAATGGTAAAGATTGGTAGAAGGACTCTGTTAAGGCTGGTAAGTGAGGATTGTGCCGTCCCAGTCCGGTTATGGCAAAAATATTCCGTTTTGGGGTATAATTTGACTCTTGTAAGGATACAGGATGGCAGAAGGATTCGATCAAGGCTGATAACTGAGGACTGGACGGCACCAGACCAGGTATGTTAACAATACTTCTTGCTCAATCAAATCTGAATCTTGTAAAGATGAATAATGGCGGAAGGGAGGACTGGGCAGCTTTGTTTCAGATTTCGCAACAATATTCCATTTTCTGTTTAATATGACTCCTCTAAAGATGAAGATTGGCAGAAGAACTTTATGAAGGCTAGAAAATGAGAACTGGACAGCTCTTATCTAGATATGGCAACACCAGTTGAATTCATTGCATTCAC
This sequence comes from Ascarosepion bandense, assembly GCA_037127315.1. Lineage (NCBI taxonomy): Eukaryota > Metazoa > Mollusca > Cephalopoda > Sepiida > Sepiidae > Ascarosepion > Ascarosepion bandense. Next base: position 164,581 of record JBBBDQ010030875.1, on the reverse strand, counting down.
TTACGCGCAAATACCATTGGGAAAGGTATTAATCCATCTCTTCCTTCCAGTTATGGGTTAAATAACAGGACAGATTTGGTTCTATAGCCTTTCCTGGCAACCCATCTACCGCAGAAACAATGACAACCTACTGCGGGATAATCTTCTGCCCAGTCAGCATGTCTCTTTCGAGACATGATCGCCCAAGCGTGTTTCACGTATGGCACTTAACTGACTCTATTTTCAGCATAATCTGACTTCTGAAAACATGAAGCATGGCAGAAAGATTCTATGAAGGCTAAAAAGTGAGTACTAGACAGCGCAAAATCAGATATAACAGCAATACTCGATTTTGGGTTTAATCTGACTCTTGTAAAGTTGAAGCTTCTATGAAGAAAGGTCTGGGTAGCTTCAGCACAGATATGTCAACGAAAATGGAATATTGCTGTCATATCTGGACTGGAGGTTCCCAGTCCTCACATTTCATCCTCGGTAAAGTGCTTCTGCCAAGCTTCAACTTTACAGGAGTCAGATTAAACCGAAAATGGAGTATTGTCACCATATCTAGATTGTAGCTGCCCAGTCTTCTCTTTTCAGCCTCCATAGAGTAATTCTGTCAGTCGTCATCATTTATTTACGATAAATATTTATTACAAAAATAGATATCATTCGGCAGGATTCAAACCTGCGACCCCTATCAACATAGAGGAAGCCACCAATTGATCTGGTGCGTCTTAGACCTCTCGGCTACGAATGACCAACAGTCTAAACGAAGTTAAATCAAACCTATATAACACAATTTTCGATTCACCGTAAATAACCATATCTGCACTGAAAATGACACATATTTTCTTAATAAAAATTTATCGTAAATAATCAAACCGGTAGAAATAAATATATATAGTTTGATTATAAAACAGAATATCTACATAAATATGAGTATAGATAAAAAATTAATGTTCAAACAAATCATTTCAAATTGTCGGTTGTTTGTAACCAGTTACGTTAATCTTCGTTAATTTCCGTAACATGATGATTATCGTAAATAATGAGGCCAGTAGAAATAAATATATAATACTGTTTGATTATAAAACAGAATATCTACATAAATATGAGTATAGATCAAAAATAATGTTCAAACAAATCATTTCAAATTGTCGGTTGTTTGTAACCAGTTACGTTAATCTTCGTTAATTTCCGTAACATGATGATTATCGTAAATAATGAGGCCAATAGAAATAAATATATAATACTGTTTGATTATAAAACAGAATATCTACATAAATATGAGTATAGATCAAAACTAATGTTCAAACAAATCATTTCAAATTGTCGGTTGTTTGCAACCAGTTTCGTTAATCTTCGTTAATTTCCGTAACATGATGATTATCGTAAATAATGAGGCCAATAGAAATAAATATATAATACTGTTTGATTATAAAACAGAATATCTACATAAATATGAGTATAGATCAAAAATAATGTTCAAACAAATCATTTCAAATTGTCGGTTGTTTGTAACCAGTTACGTTAATCTTCGTTAATTTCCGTAACATGATGATTATCGTAAATAATGAGGCCAATAGAAATAAATATATAATACTGTTTGATTATAAAACAGAATATCTACATAAATATGAGTATAGATCAAAAATAATGTTCAAACAAATCATTTCAAATTGTCGGTTGTTTATAACCAGTTACGTTAATCTTCGTTAATTTCCGTAACATGATGATTATCGTAAATAATGAGGCCAGTAGAAATAAATATATAATACTGTTTGATTATAAAACAGAATATCTACATAAATATGAGTATAGATCAAAAATAATGTTCAAACAAATCATTTCAAATTGTCGGTTGTTTATAACCAGTTACGTTAATCTTCGTTAATTTCTGTAACATGATGATTATCGTAAATAATGAGGCCAGTAGAAATAAATATATAATACTGTTTGATTATAAAACAGAATATCTACATAAATATGAGTATAGATCAAAAATAATGTTCAAACAAATCATTTCAAATATTTATATAAATGATAAAATAATAGTTTTAAGGTATTTGTGGGGGAAAGTACTCAATATTTGAGATAGTTAAGTGCCATACCTGGACTGGAGTTGCCCAGTCTCACCTATCGCTCAGTTAACACTCCTCCCTGGTCTTTTAAACTGGTGCAAAGATTTATCCCTCATTTTCTGCTTAGGATTTGGTTTCCGTTTCTTTCTAAAGTCTACTTAAACTCTATGATCCTTACTTAAATTAATACAACTCCACGCAGTAACCCTATACGTTGAGTGGCATTTATGTCTTGTAATGATTTTGTGATGCAGTGGACATCGGCTCGGAACGAGAAATCGGAGAGCCGAGTTCGAATTCCAATTGAATTCATTGCATTCACTTACGCGCAAATACCCTTGGGAAAGGTATTAATCCGTCTCTTCCTTCCAGTTATGGGTTAAATAACAGAACAGATTGGGTTCTATAACTTTGGTCGGCAACCAGTCTACCGCAGAAAGCAATGGCTACCTACTGCGGGATAATCTTCTGCCCAGTCAGTCATGTCTCTTTCGAGACATGATCGCCCAAGCGTGTTTCACGTATGGCACTTAACTGACTGAATGATTGATCATTAGTAATATATATATAATGCTCTCATTACGATTGAGCTTTCTAAAGAAGAAAATTTTAAAAACAATTTCCATTTCTGCGATATATGCATTACTCTACAGGAATGAAGTGAGTTGTTCTTTCGGTGACTGGCGTGTGTATATACTGCTTATATACAACAAATTTCCCCCATCCGGTACCATGCGCCTATGGCTTAGCGGGTAGCGACACCGACTGACACCAAATCGGTCGAGTTTCAATTCCGGCCAGAAGTAAGTAGATATGTCTAGCCACATTGGTGAGCTGTGATACAGCGAAACAGGCTTGTATGTGAATGACTAATAGGCACCTGCAGAGACAAGCACAATCCAATATTTAAAATGCATTTTTAAATCTTTCTCTAAGCTTTTATTTTAGTATTCATTTTAAAATAACAGATTAAATTTTATATTTTCAAAACGTAATAGACTTTTGCATTTCAAAACGAATTTAAATTGATTGCAATTTTTCTTTTTGAAATCTCTAAAAATTGATAAAATCGTCCATATTTACAAATCTCTCAACACAATGTAATTTTCTTATTTAAAAAAATCTTTCAGTAATAAAATTTACTATTAAGAAATTTTATTTCAGCATCATTAGCTGATTTAACGTTTAATTAAACTTACTTTAAATAAATATTACTTTTAATTTAAAATATCTCAGAAATGCATTTTTTATCATAGAGGTGGGTGATTATTTAAGGTGAAATTGTGACCATAATTTTATCAAGCGAGTTTGACAACTCTCTTGATAAAATTATGGTCAGAATTTTTTTCGAAGGGGACAATTTAAAGTTAATGCTTTTTTAATATAATTTTTAGCTGCTCTGTAATCTTAATAAAATTAGGAAAATATTCTAGTTACTCTAATATTTTAATGAATTTTAGTCTTACTTATGAAAATGCTTGTTGAAGAAATATTAATAAATGACCAATAAATTTCAAATATACTGCAGTTACCACTCTTATTTTCTGATAATGTCGTGTGTGGGCAAACCTATTTACAAAAATTGGCACATTTATAAACACAAAAAAAATTCTTTTCAAAATACTGGGAGTCAATGAATTGAAATAAACATTTTCATTTTGACTGCATCTAATGTAATTTTAAACGATTTAAAATTTAATAAAAATGAATAAAAATGTAAACAATTTTTGTAAAACCTCATTATTCAACAAAATATTTTTCTTCGGTGTTCTTATATATCTTGTTAAAAAAGTTCTTTTTCATTAAATGTTTTAGTTTTGTTGCATTTTTATTTTACGATTCAGAAGAGGTTTTCTGTAACTGGTATCCTGTTTGACAAAAATAAATGATTTAAATTCTCCAAGTTTTACAAAAATGAATTTATTGAAATTTCATAACATGTAAATAAAAGGGTATTTCACGAAGATTTTCAAAAACAGAGAGGTTTTTTAAATCATTTCATGCATTTATGAATGAGTGGTGAAAGTTCCATTGAAATCTGACAATAATCTGGGTTTTTTTTTGGAAATTCTTTTGTGCAAGAATTTCCAAATCAATGTGTTTTTTCACCGTGAAAAGTTGTCAAATTTCCCGGACTAATTAATGGTTACCTTACAAATTGGTTTCTTCTTATTATTATTATTCATCTTCTTCTTTTTCACAATTCTTCACAAATCTTCTTCACAATTCTTCTTCTTCACAAATTTTCTTTAACCATTCTTCTTCTTCGCAATTCTTCTTCTTTGAATTTTTTCTTCACAATTTCCTTCTTTTTTGCAATTGTTCTTCTCTGCAATTCTTCTTCACAGTTCTTCACAATTTTTCTTTGCAATTCTGCTTTGTAATTCTTCTTTGCAATTTTTCTTCTTCTTCTTCTTCTTCTTCTTCTTCTTCTTCTTCTTCTTCTTCACAATTTTTCTTCTCAATTCTTCTTCTCGGCAATTTTTCTTCTCAATTCTTCTTCTTCTTTGCAATTCTTATTCTTCTTCGGAAGTCTTCTTCTTCACTATTCTTCTTCTCTGCAATTATTCTTCTTCACAATTCTTCTTCGCAATTGTTCTTTTTTGCAATTCTTCTTCGCAGTTCTTCATAATTCTTCTTCGTAATTCTGCTTTGCAATTCTGCTTTCTAATTCTTCTTGTTTGCAGTTTTTCTTCTTCTTCTTCACAATTCTTCTTCTCAATTTTTCTTCTCAGTTCTTCTTGGCAATCTTTCTTCTCAATTCTTCTTCTTCTTTGCAATTCTTATTCTTCTTCAGAAGTCTTCTTCTTCACTATTCTTCCTCTTCTCTACAATTCTTCTTCTTTGCAATTTTCTTCTGCTTCACAATTATTCTTCTTCACAATTTTTCTTCTTCTTTGCAATTCTTCTTCTTCGCAATTTTCTTCTTCTTCTTCTTCTTCTTCTTCTTCTTCTCAACTCTTCTTTTTTGCAGTTCTTCTTCGCAATTTTTCTTCTTTACAATTCTTCTTCCTTTTCGCAATTCAGCTTCTTCTTCTTCTTCTTCTTCTTTTTCAGAATTATTTTTTTCTTTGTAATTCCTATTTGCAATTCTTCTTCTTCTTCGTAATTTTTCTTCTTCTTCACATTTCTTCTTCACAATTCTTCTTCTTCTCCTCAACTCTTCTTCTTTGCAATTCTTCTTCTTCTTCGCAGTTTTTCTTCTTTTTCTCAACTCTTCTTATTCGTCATTCTTTTTTGCAATTCTTCTTTTCTTCTTCTGTTTCTTACTGCTACTACTACTGCTATTACTACTATTATTCCCAATCATTTCGTATTCACCTCAATTAAATTCTTCTTCTCTCCACTCTGTCTTCCAGTCAGACATTTTGTTTTATTTGTGTCTTTCAAATTGTTTCATCTTTTTCTTCTTTTTCTTCTTCAAAATCCTTCTTCACACTTTTTCTCCTTCTTCTTCTTCTTAACTCTTCTTCTTTGTAATTCTTCTTCGCAATTCTTTTTGCAATTCTTCTTTTTTCGCAATCCTTCTCCTTCTTCTTCTTCTTCTTCTTCTTCTTCTTCTTCTTCTTCTTCTCGCATATTTCTCTTATACTTCCTCTTCTTCTCGGTATTTCTTCTCAATATTGCTTCGCAGTTCTTTATCCTCTCTTAATTCTTCTCAATTCTTCTTCTTCATATTCTTTTTCCTTTCCTTCCTTCACAGTCACTTATTTTTACTTGTCACACTCAAAATGTATTTTCCTTATTCACGTTCGCTTAGGCTTCATTTTCTTCTTCTTTTTCTTTTTATTCTTCCTTCCTTCCTTTCTTCCTTCCTTCCTTCCCAGTCACTTCTTCTTTGTCTCTTTCTTCATTTCAAGATATTTTTATCATTGCTGTCTCCTTCAAATTACTTTCTTCCTTGTTCTTTTTCGCCTCTTCTTCTTCCACTCATTCATTCATTCTTTCTTCTTCAGTGCTATGTTACATTTCTTTATTCACTCCTTCCTTTTCTTCTCTTCCCCATCTTTTCCGTCTTTGCACATTTTTTTCCTTTCCTTTCTTCCAATTACGCGTTCGTTTTTCTTTCTCCTCTTTTTCCTTCTTCACATTTCTTCTTTCTTCTGCAGTGTAGGTATGAACCCTACGGTCAGTCCTGCTCACTGACTGTACTAATTTTCCCCCAAAGGTTTGAACATTAAACGCCTGTCTCATTAACAACAAATCTGGAACAAGGTTATCGACTGTGACAGAACCATTAGCCACCGGATCTAACCAAACAGAGAGTCTCGTATCTTAAAAACAACGCCTTTTCTTTCGGAACTCATTAATAGGCAAGCGGCAGAAGACAAGGACATTTCGGGTCCAGCGGCAATTGTCTGTTTAGAATAATGGAAGGAGACCACGAAAGAAGAAAAGGTGTGAGTGAACAGACGCGCTTAGAATGCTAGTAGCTATTAGTGATTTCGAAATGAATGAAATAATAAAAACAAAGAAAATAAGGAGAAGAAGAAAAACAAAGGTATGACGAAGGAAACAATGAAGAAGAGATACAGAAGAAAAGTAAAAAGGAGATGAAAAAGAACGAAGGTATAATGACGAAAAAGACGAAGAAGAGGTTCCAAAAGGAAAAGAAGGAATAGAAAAAAAGAAAGAGAGAAAACAAATGAAGAAAGAACTAGAATGATAAAGAACAAAGTTTTGATGTAAGAGACAAAGAAAGAAAGAAAGAAAGAGCGAACAAAGTTATGATAGAAGAGACAAAGAAAAGGAAAGAAACAAGGAACTAGAGAGACGAAAAAATGAGTTGTGATGGAAGATAACAAAGACAAAAAAGGAAAGAAAGAACAAAAAAGTCGAAGACCAAACAAAGAAAAAAGAATGATGAAAACGAATTTGTGGAGAAAGAAAGAAAGAAAGAAAGAAAGAAAGAAAGAAAGAAATATGAAGAAAGAGGTAAAGAAAGAAAGAAAGAAAGATGAATAAAGAGGTAAAGAAAGAAAGAAAGAAAGAAAGAAAGAAAGATGAATAAAGAGGCGACGAAAGAAAGAAAGAATAGGTAGCACCTATTAGGGTATTAGCTATAGGCAAATAGTGAATTCTCAAACAAAAATCAACAGTACATTTTAGTTAAATAACCAACAATGCATTTTTATTGCAAAATGAACAATTATATATTTTATAGCAAAATGACCAACAATACATTTTATAGTAAAATGACCAACAATACATTTTTATAGTAAAATGATCAACAATACACTTTATAGCAAAATGATCAACAATACCTTTTGTAGCAAAATAACCAACAACACATTTTATAACAAAAGGACTAACAATACTTTTTATAGTAAAATGACCAACAATACATTTTATAGTAAAATGACCAACAATATATTTTATAGTAAAATGACCAACAATACATTTTTATAGTAAAATGATCAACAATACATTTTATATCAAAATTATCAACAATAGCTTTTATAGCATAATAACAAGCAATACATTTTATAGCAAAATGGCCAACAATATATTTTATTGTAAATTAACCAGCAATACATTTTATAGTAAAATGACTAACAATAAGTTTTATAGCAAAATGACCAACAATATCTTTTTATAGCAAAATGATCACTGCAACACTATGAAAAAGTATAAAAATATTTTTTTATTTTTAAAAAATTGACAAAAATTGCCAACAATACATATTTGTAGCGAAATTATAATTGTCAACAATGCCCTTTATCTTCTACAAAACTATATATCTAAAAAAGAAGCATTGGTTTGCTCTAAAAGTATGAAATTTCGTTCAAAATATTTAGATTTCGGTATTAAATAACCCATCGAGGTTAATATGCCGCTAAACAGAATCAACCAACTACCTCTTAGGTACACTTATACAATAACTAAAACTCTGGGGCAAACTTAAAATTTTAATAAGAAAACCTAGTCATAAATGTTTCTGAATGGTTTGACATGTCATCCACTATAAGACTTAAGAAGAATTAAATTACCTTTAATGGCTGTCCATTTAGATTTTAGCATCCCCAAAAAGGATTATGTTCACGGAAAAGAATTTATGAAGAATCCATTTTTTATTTTGTTTTTTTTTTTTTGTTTTGTTTGTTGTTTTTTGTTGTTGCTGTTTTTTATTTGTATTTTTATTTTTTAATTCGTTTTTGTTTTTTTTGTTTTTTCTTTTTGAGAGGCCGGTAATGATAGATTTTAATTCCAATGAGGAATCCAAAAAGGAAATGATTATCCCCTCCTTCTTAAAGATTAAGGAATTTAGCATCCCATTTAAGATAACAAAGGCTTGATTTAGACATGGAAGTCATATGCTTAGTTCCTTCATCTTTTTTTTTAAAAAATAAAGTTATTTTTTTGTAATATAAAGATCAGGCATAAATTAATTTTCTGTTAACTTCGGGCGAACCAGCCAGCCCTTCCGGGTGCCTCGTTCCACCGGTTGAGAAATGGTGATATAGATATTTATAGTTGGCATTAAAAAAATTTGAAAAAAAAGTCAACATCCTCTACCGAGTGTTCCAAGAAATATGACTGAAGATCTTTTTTTAAAATAAAGATTTTTATTAAATGTTCGTTTTAGGTGACGACGGCTTTTCCCTCTTCAAATTTAAACAAAATAGCATTATTTCTGTGCAAATGTATATGCTGAACTCAAATTAACAATTAGTTATTGAAGAAACTTACCTTTTTTGCTTTGAAAGTCCATAAAAAACGAACTATATCTCGCACTTTTTCTCTCCCGTAACTCTCACGAAGTCATGTAATTAACTGCATAATTACGTTCTACGTAGGCAGAATTATCTGTCAAATTTTGGTCGATTTTCTTCCTTTACTGAAACTTCCGGCGATGTACTTCCTGTCATGAAAGTAATAAGCGTAAAAATACAATAGCTCATTACTTTCATTAGCGGAAGTACATCACCGGAAGTATCAGTAAATTAAGAAAAATCCACCAAAAATCTGCCAAAATTCGTTGCATTACGCAGTACGTCATTCTGCAGTTAATTACATGACTTCGTGAGAGTTATGGGAGAGAAAAAGTGCAAGATATAGTTCGTTTTTTTTTTTATGAACATTTAGATAAAAAAAAAAGGTAAGTTTCTTCAATAAGTAACAGTTGATTTGAGTTCAGCATATACATTTGCACAGAGATAATGCTATTTTGGATAATTTTGAAGGGGAAAAGCGTCGGGACTTACAACGAATATTTACCTGATTTTTTTTTTTTAATTTTTTGAAAAAAAAAACAATTCATAGATTACTCTTGTGTTAATTTTAAGGGGAACCTGGCTAACCTTCAGGGCGCATTATTGTGCCCAGGCGCACCGTTTCAGACACACCCTCTACAGCTATATGTCCCTGTGCTATAGTTCATTTTTCCCATTAATGGATCTGTCTTGAATACATTTATTCTGGAGAACTCTGCTTGTTTTTCAAAGTTTGTTAAAGCCCTCTCTTGGTCAACTCTCTGCCTCCGGGCGGAGAGGGACCCTGACGAGACTCCACTGAAGGGTAGAATCTCGTCTGGGGTGAACAAACAAGAGCCCGACTCTGCCTTAAGCAGGTTCTAAAGGGATATTTTTAGCCGAGCTTAAGAGCTCAATCTTTCTACTTTAATTAGCCTTGTGACGCATCTGTCTCAGGCATCTGCCCTGGTGAGGAGGTAGTAAATATCAGGTCATTAAAGTTTGCATTTAAGCCAATACGAATTGTCTGTAACAATTCTACTACAGAATCGTGACTATAATTGTCTTAATTATAAGTTTGATATTCTAAACATATTAAAAACGAAAATATAAAATATATATTAAATAATATTAAATCATATTAAATATATATTAAATAATATTAAATATATATTAAATAATATTAAATATATATTAAATATATACTAAATAATATTAAACAATATTAAATATTTATTAAATAATATTAAATAATATTAAATATATATTAAATAATATTAAAATATATATTAAATATATATTAAATAATATTAAATAATATTAAATATATATTAAATAATATTAAATATATACTAAATAATATTAAATAATATTAAATATATATTAAATAATATTAAATATATATTAAATAATATTAAATATATATTAAATAATATTAAAATATATATTAAATAATATATTTGTAAGGAGAAATACTGGTCCATTTTTATTTTGTTCCGGTCTTTATTTTTAAAGAGAACTTAGTTGATAATTTAGTTGATTACAGAGAATCGGGTAATTTTGGTGAGAAACATTGGTAACTTCGGGCGGAAGCGAACCCAGGCGAGGTTAAGCCGGTGGGCAGAGTCTCCGCTGAGGGAAAACAGACAAGAGCCCGACTCATCCTGCATGCGGGTTCTACCGGGAATTTTTGTCCGAGTGTATGTGCCCGGAATGCCCCACGGCAAAAACGGGCATGTGCCACATCCCGTCTTTGTAAGGAAGGTTCGGGTAAATATAGATCTCCCAAAACCTCTGACTTTGTCGGAGTCTCTGCCTTCGGGTGGATAGGAACCCAGACAAGACTATTATCTCTGGGTTCATCTTTATCTCAAGAGTTCGTCCCCTCGTATGCGGGTCTACAGAAAGTTTTTCCCAAGCGTCCGCGTTCGGAATGCCCCACGGTTACAATTGTGCTACATACTGCATTTGTAGGGAATCTCGGTTAAATACCAATGACATCAAAACACTGACCTTGTCAGCTTCTCTGCCTTCGGAAGGAGAGAAAACCAGACGAGTCTATTCCGAAGAGGCAGAGTCTCGTCTGTGATAAATAGACGAGTGCTAGATACCGCGTATGCCGGAGACTACTAGGAATTTTTGCCCGAGCGTAAGCAATTGGAATGCTTCAAATAAAATCAGCCTTTTGCCATGACGTACCCTTGTGGAGAGGCTCGCGTAAATACTGAGGTCGCCAAAACTCTGACCTTGTCGGACACTCTTCCTTCTGGCAGAGAGGAACCCAGACGAGTCTATGTCTGGGATAAATAGACAAGAACCCGACCCCGTGTAGCCGTGGTCTACGTAAAATCTTTGCCCGAGGGTAGGCACTCGGAATACTCCACAATACAATCATCTTTGTATCACATACCGAATTTGTGGGAAGGGTTGGGTAAATACCGAGTTAATTACTGCTTATATTTAAGCCAATGTGTATTGTCTCTAACAATGATATTGTCTCTAACAATGATATTACAGTCCCAATGGCCTTAAGAGACACTAACAGACTTTTAGGAGTAAAAATTCTACAAAACAAAATGCGTATTATGCACGAATAAACACGGTATTGATAACGTTGAGGGCAAAATCAGTATCTAAACTTATTTATAAATGGAACTTTGTCTGTCTGTTTGTCTGTCTGTTTGTCTGTCTGTCTGTGTGTGTGTGTGTGTGTGTGTGTGTGTGTGTGTGTGTGTGTGTGTGTGTGTGTGTGTCCGTTACCTATAGACTCCTAAACGGCTGAACCGATTTTCTTGAAAATTTACACAGTTGTACTATAAGCGTCTGCCAGTGTTCTTAGCTAGGTTTAGTGTCAAGGTACTACCGATAAATATCAAAAATCGATAATCGAAAAAATCGGGTTATAGAAGGAGTGGTCCGATTTTAATCAAATTTCATACACTCATAGACAAAGACAAAAGAAACGATATTCAGAAGTTTCAAGGTTGCAGTTCTTACAATAGTGCAGAAAATCGATAATATATATATATATATATATATATATATATATATATATATATATATATAAGGCAAGATGTTTGTGTATGTGTTTGTTTATCTGCCGGTATGTCTGTATTTTTTTTCAGCTCTTTTATTTTAGTTTTTGCTTTGGGTTTGGCTCTAAGTAGGTATAATTGTAGTTCTTAGTCTCATCCATGATACCATTTACTCAGAGGACTTATTTAGCCTTCAAAATTCAGTTTACGACGAAACAAACTTATTTGATATCGATACCAGGAAATGAAAATTTGACTTACATCCATTCATTTTTCTTTCAGTCTACGGTTTCGTTTTAACTGGAAACAACTATTGCTTTTTACTCTTTCATGCCAACGTCCAAAGAGTCTGAGCTCCAGAACCATGGATTAGTTTTAAAGCTTTCATTATACCCGAGCAACGCCGGGCTATACTGCTAGTGTTTAACTAAAACTATTGTTTTTCATACACTTATGTGTATCTACGTCTAAATTATTCGCTGTTTGCTTTTCTTTATTTTGATTTTCGATCATTTAAGTTATTGTTATTTTAAAATTTTTTGCTGTTTAACTTGATGACGAGTTTATTTCACGCCTGACCAATTTTGATTGGTCAGCTAACCTCTTCAAAACAAATGAATCCCAAGCGTAGACATGTACGCAGATTCACTGACCTTGGTTAGCCGAGGGCGCTCTTCAGTTTCTAATAAAACGCGTACGGAAATAAAAAGAACAAAATGGAGTCGTCGTCTCATTACTTTAGTCGTTAATGTGAATAAAAAAGGACTGAATTGAAAAAAAAAAGAAAGAAAATGGTTGAAAGCTAAAGACAAAATAGTTTATACGCAAAAGCACTTAATGTTTGCAAAGTAATCAAAACAAAAACAAAGAATCCTGGCGGACTTTTGGATAATCAGGATTCTAATTTTTTCAATTTTCAACTACTTTAGGTTCTGACTGTTTCAATGTCAAAATGTTAAACTCATTCCATTTGAGTTAGTTAATTGACAACTTCGATCCGGCGGCAATTGTATATCAACAAGGTACGATTGATGAGTTGTCGTCTAAATTAAGCAAAAATGAAAATAACACTAACATCTCATTTTAACAGATATATTTCCCAAAACTGGACTAAAATAACAGATATATTTATCAAGATTGCACAATAATAACATATATATTTACCAAAATTGCACAAAAATATCTTGAAATACAAAAGAGTAAAAACATTCAATAAAATTGCCATTTGACTTTAACCACGTCCTCCAGACGACCTCGGAATCTCCTGCAACTCTTCTGGACGTACCTTTTTGTTTAACTTGGCGAATCCTGGCATGATCCTTGACTTCAGTTCATTTTTTTTTTTCATCAGTTTTGTTAGTTTCGAGCAAATACCCTTGGGAAAGGTATTAATCCGTCTCTTCCTTCCAGTTATGGGTTAAATAGCAGGACAGACTGGGTTCTATAGCCTTGGTCGGCAACCAGTCTACCGCAGAAAGCAATGGCAACCTACTGCGGGATAACCTTCTGCCCAGTCAGTCATGTCTCTTTCGAGACATGATCGCCCAAGCGTGTATCACGTATGGCACTTAACTGACTGACTGTTAGTTTCTTGCTTTATATACAGGGTGCGATGGATAAACTGTCTTCTAAAAATGAAAATAACGCTGACATCACATTTTAACAAATAGATTTACCAAAATGTTCTTGAAATACTAAAGAGTAAATACATTAAATAAAATCGCCAAATGCTTCAATCACGGCCTCCAGACGACTTCGGAATCTCCTGCATTTCTTCTGGACGGTCTCCTTGTTTAAGTTGGTAAATGTTGCCATAATCCTTGCCTTCAGTTTATCTTTGATGTTACAAAAAGGTTGTTGGTCTCTCAATCAACTGCGCCCACACATGATAATCAAGGGGGTCGCGGTCTGGAGAGTTAGGCGGCCAGATGGAAGGGGTGATATGTTGCAGAAATTGTCTGACAGCCACGACTGGTACATTTGCAGAATTCTTTTGCCAGGCCTAGGGTTTTTCAGCAGCCACCCTTTTGACCCAAAGCAGCACTGCCTTGACGTAGGCCACCTTATTGAATTTGAAGCCCTGTGGGAAGACGAATGGAAGCATAATGTCGCTATCACAAGTGATCACTCTAAACACTTTTGTAACCACCATCAGGCTCCTCCAGTTCTTTCCGAATCCTCGGTACAGTCCTCAGATTGACACACAGACACTCTGAAATGTTCGTATTGAGGTTTCCGGTGCGAATACCAAGCAGTACAGCATGTCCTTTCCAACTTTCTGGCAGTGTGAATTGCGTCATAATTCTTTCTTTTTTTTTTTTTTTTTGCAGACGGTGCCCAGCTGACCCTACTATACTGTGCAGTGGACAAAATGAAAAACGAACACCGCGCATGCACGAAATTCAAAATATAAAATAGTGACAATTCACCCATCGCACTCTGCCTTTATTTCAGTCTATCTATCTATCTATCTATCTATCTATCTATCTATCTATCTATCTATCTATCTCATTCGGCTATCTATCTATCTATCTATCTATCTATCTATCTATCTATCTATCTTTCTTTCTTTCTTTCTTTCTATCTATCTATCTATCTATCTATCTCAGTCGCTTCATATCTATATCTATATATATATATATATATATATATATATATATATATCTTTCTATCTGTCTGTCTGTCTGTCTGTCTGTCTGTCTAAAACTTACCAGAATTTTTAAAAAGTTCTGGGTTTAAATAACTTGCAAAAGTATTTTTAATGCGTAATAAACCAATCTATCTATCTATCTATCTATCTATCTATCTATCTATCTATCTATTTATCTATCTATCTATCTTCATGCTTATCTAACTTTATATCTATCTGATTGTTATTATCTATCTATTTAAGTCTACACATATCTATCTATCTATCTATCTATCTATCTATCTACAACTTATCAGAATTTTAAAAATGTTCTGGTTTTCACTAACTTGCAAAAGTTTGTTAATGCGTAATACATCTATCTATCTATCTATCTATCTATCTATCTATCTATCTATCTATCTATCTGAATTGTTCCTATATATCTATCTACCTATCTCGGTTAATTATCTATACATCTATCTGTCTATCTCTCTGTCTGCTTGTCTTTCTGTCTTTCTATCTGTTTCAGTCACTTCATATCAACATTACTATTACAATCAGTTAGTATTTACCATCTGAATTGTTCATGTCTGTCTATCTAAAACTTCTTAGAATTTAAAAATATTTTCTGGTTTTAAATAACTTGCAAAAGGTTGATACTCCGTAATAAACGAATCTATCTATCTATCTATCTTCATGCATATCTAACTATATATGATTTTTTATCATATATTTATCTATCTACTTATCTATCTAAATTGTTCATATTTATTTATTTATCTATCCATCTCAGTTCATTATCTATCTATCTATCTATCTATCTATCTATCTATCTATCTATCTATCTATCTGCCTGCCTGTCTATCCTTCTTGCTATCTATTTCAGCCTCTTTGTATCAACATTATCATTAAATCAGTTAGTTTCTATCTATCTGAATTGTCCATGTCTATTGATCTGTCGAAAACATCACAAAATTTTAAAAACTTTTCTGGCATTAAATAACTTGCAAAAGATAGATAATCCGTAGTAAATGAATCTATCTATCTATCTATCTATCTATCTATCTATCTAAAATTTATCAGAATTTTGGAAAAGAGTTCTGGCTTTAAATAACTTGCAAAAGGTTGTTAATACGTAATTAACCAATCTATCTATCTATCTATCTATCTATCTATCTATCTATCTATCTATCTATCTATTTCAATTTGCTAATATCTATCTATATCTCAGTCTGTTCATATATATCTATCTCAATCTGTTCATATGTATAGCTAGCTAGCTAGCTAGCTAGCTATTTAACACATCACTCAATAAGTCCTGTGCCTGACACATAGATTGCACAACTAATAATAAAAACCACATGGTTTTTATGAAGTACTCACCTTCAAATGACACGTAACAAAATTTGGCCCTAATCGAATTATTAGTTTACAAATTACAGTTATTTAAGTGAAGTTACAGTTGCAAATTTTAAAAACAATGGAAAAATCTGAATTTCGTGTGTTGATAAAACATTGCTTTCTGATAGAAAAAATACTATTGAAGCAAATCAATGGCTTTGATAAGTATTTCGGACTCTGCTCCGTTGGGAACAAGAGTTAAGAGGTTGTGTTCTGATTTTAAAAGCAGTCGTATTGACACAAATAATGCTGAACGCTCATGTCGCCCAAAATCGGCAGTTGTCTCGGCAAACACCAAAAAAATCTACAAACTCGTTTTGACCGATCGTAAATTGAAGTTGCGTAAGATAGCAAAGAAGCTGAACATATCAGAAGGCAGTGTATTCACCATTTTGCATGAAAATTTGTCATTGACAAAGATGCGTTCAAAGTGGGTGCCGCGTTTGCTCGCAGTCGATCAAAAACAACAACGTGTCGACGATTCAAAGCGTTGTTTGCAACTGTTTCAACGCAACAAGAAGGAGTTTTTGTGTAAATATGTGACAGTAAATCAAACATAGATCAACCACTTCACTCCGGAATCTAATCGGCAGTCAGCTGCCTAGACAGCAGCGGGTGAAAGTCGTACAAAGCGACTAAAGACGCAAACATCAGCAGACAAGGTTTTAGCCTCCGTATTTTGGGATACGCAAGGTATTTTGTTCATCGATTACCTTGAGAAAGGAAGAACTATCAATAGCGAATATTACATAGCATTATTGCTGCGTTTAAAGGAAAAAGTCGCCAAAACACGGCCACAAATTAAAAAGGAAAAGTAATTTTTCACCAAGACAACACACCATGTCACACCCTATTTTCCAGATATGACCCTCAGTGACTACTGGCTGATTGCAGATCTTAAAAGAATGCTCCAGGGAAAGAGATTTGGCTCCAATGAAGAAGTGATATCGGAAACTGAGGCGTATTTTGAGGCCAAAGAGAAATCGTTCTACAAAAAAGGCATCGGATTGTTAGAGACGCGTTGGAATCAGTGTATCAGCCTAGAAGGAGACTATGTTGATGAATAAAGTTGAATTTTGCCTAAAAGTTCTTCTTTTATTAGATAGGCTCGGGATTTATTGAGTGATGTGTTATCTATCTATCTCAGTCTGTTCATACCTATCTATCTATCTATATATATATATATAAATATATACGCTCTCACACCCTGATTGAGCACTCTGGAAAACAGTAGCTACTCTGGCATGTACGCATCGCTCA
The DNA here is from genome assembly GCA_037127315.1 of Ascarosepion bandense. NCBI lineage: Eukaryota > Metazoa > Mollusca > Cephalopoda > Sepiida > Sepiidae > Ascarosepion > Ascarosepion bandense. The sequence continues at coordinate 147,504 of JBBBDQ010030875.1, read as the reverse complement.
TTCAGGGAAATGAATTAGAGCGCTCTAGCTATTGGGCGCGTATAATGATATGCGCTAAAAAGTCTGCCTACTTCCACCGAACGCCCATAGCCCAGGGGTAGAGTCGCCGACTGACGCTATTTCAGTCGGCTTTCAATCCTGAGTAAAAAAGCAATCGGAGTCTAACCGTACTGATGAGCTGTGATACAGCGAAACAGATCTGTCTGCGGATGACAATATATATATATAACATATAAAAGGTGAGCTTTATTTAAAAGCTCATGTAAAATGTGAGCTTTAAATCTTAAAAATTACACCAAAAATAGGGGTTCAACTAAGAGAACAGTTACAATAATTTAAACCTTATAGTTTATCGGTACTGGCAAATAGTCAACTACACTTGTGACAAGGATCGCGGTTGGTTAAAATTACCTCAGTGTGGTAACTACCGATGTAAGTATTTCTAGCTGAAACAATTCCCCTTATAATGCTGTACTACAGTAGGTACCTTCACTCATTTTCGATAACTTTTAAATTGAATTTTTAAAAATAAAAACGTTTTCTTGAATCTTTTATTTTAGTTTTAATTGAAAGCTAAATGATTAAATTTACTATTTCCAGTAAGCAAAATACTCTGATCTATTTGAAACAGAAATTATATTAATTGGAATTTAAAATGCTTAATTTTTTTTTTTGTCAATTTTTCGGTCATTTTTGAGCGATCGTCACATTTGTAAACAAAAGTTAATTCTCGCTTTTAAAAATCTTGCAAAAATCAAAATATATATCTGTGACACATTATTTTTGGGTAATTAGCAAATTTAATGTTAATCTAATCTGATTTACACAAGTATTACTTATTTATAGCATGAAATTTAGAATAAAACTATTTCTTAAACACAGTGTTGAGCTTCCTGACCTATGCCCAGACAGATACGAGATAAGGTAAGTGTATGGCGATCACAAGTGACATAATTGTTTATATTTTTTCCTGTCAGAGGAAGAAACCGTGAAGGATATGATTTTTAATGTACTCATAGAAATTACCATACAAAAAAAAAACTTTAAATACACAAAAAATTAAAAATTATTTTAAAAATACGAAAGAACGACGATTTGTATTAAACTTTTCAATTTTTGATTCTACAACCTTCTGATGATAGCGAATAATCCTTAGTTGTAGGAAGTTCGGTTATGTATGACACAAGGTCAATAAAATAAACATTAATCATCTTCCTACTGCTACAGTACTTACGCAGAAACCAATCTTGATGAACTGGATTAGTATAGGCTGATTGTGTGGACATTGATGCTTTCGACTAAATGACTATTCATAACGCCGTGAGCCCATGAGAGTACCCCTCTAATACCACCTCACCCTACCCTCAGAGCTCATGTTTGAACGTGAACCAAACCTATTAGACACAGTATGGCTCATCTACAATAAGCATGCTCTCTCTCAGACATGAGAAAATCCAGCGAAGATTTTTTTTTTTATTGATAATAAACAGTGTAATTATTTCTACCTTGGTAGCTTTAAATTTACTCCCCGGGGGGGGGTGGGAATTTCCCCCAGTTTAGGAAATGCTATTCGAGACAAAATCCAATAAAAAATCTGTTATGTTATCAGTCCTGACCGGGCAACTCGCCTTCAATCACTTTTTTCACTACCGAGACGTTACGGTTAATTTTCTTTTTTTTTTTTTTTTTTTTTTTTTTTTGCTAATCTGAGTCGGACTCGAATAATGCTGATGTAATCATAAACAATCATATCTGGCAGGCTGTTTCTGCTATGTATCTAAAGATTCTAGACCAGTGGTTCCAAAAAATTTTTTTCTGTTAATTCTTCCTCCTACACAGAGTTTTAACAGCCAAATTTCCCTCTTCAAGTGTACGATAAAAAGAGTTGTCAAATCACACTGGTGAGTTTCACTAATTTAAACTAATTAAACCAACAAAAATGATAATATTATTCGCATACATTGTACTTATGCAGAAACCAATCTTGAGGAACTGAATCAATATAGGCTGAGTATGTCGATGCCGATATCCACTGCGTTGTGGCACAGTGGACATCGGCTCAGAACGAGAAATCGAGGATCCGAGTTCGAATTCCAGTTGAATTCCTTGAATTCCTTGCATTCACTTGCGCGCAAATACACTTGGGAAAGGTATTAATCCGTCTCTTCCCTCCAGTTATGGATTAAATAACAGATCAGATTGGGTTCTATAGCCTTGCCTGGCAATCAGTCTACCGCAGAAAGCAATGGCAACCTACTGCGGGATAATATTCTGCTCTTTCGAGACATGATCGCCCAAGCGTGTATCACGTATGGCACTTAACTGACTGATGTTGATGTTGATGCTTCCAACTAAATGACTATTCCTAAGACTGTGAGCCTGTGAGAGTAACCCTCTACTACCACCTCACCCTACCCTAAGAGCTCATGTCTGAACATGAACCAAACCTATTAGACGCAGTATGGCTCATTTACATTTTGCATGTTCGATCTCAGACATGAGAAAATCTATCGAAGAATTTTTCATTGTTAGTATGCAGTCTAATTTTTTCTCACTCTGTAGCATTGAATTTGCTCCCCAGGGGGAAATTTCCTCCAGTTTAGGAAGCGCTGTTCTAAACAAAATCCAACGAAAAATCTGTAATTTTATCGGTCCTGACCTGGCATCTCAAATTCAATCACTTTTCCCACCGCCGAGACGTTACGGTTAATTTTTTGCTAATTAGATTCGGACTCGAATAATTCTCATGTCATCAGAATCAACTCATGGCAACGGAGAAACATTAATACCAAGAATCTTGTCGCATTTTGCGGATGTCTCAAATATTTCGCCTTGGAAAAATATTTAGCATTCACGGCATACCTTTAATATTTCGCGCGAAACTATTAATGTACCCCGCGTTCATTGTCCATACAAACTTATTGCTTGGATTTTACAATGTCAGAGAAATTATTTCCTTCAAAAATATTTAGCATTAAGCGTTTTTACTGCTATGGTGGCAATTTGCTATATTTGCATAGGCACGAAAATTCTGTCCTCGGTAAAATACAGTATATATATATATATATATATATATAGAGAGAGAGAGAGAAAGAGAAAGAGAGAGAGAGAGAGAGAGAGAGAGAGAGAGAAAGAGAAAGAGAAAGAGAAAGAGAAAGAGAAAGAGAATTAGAGCGCTCTAGCTATTGGGCGCGTATAATGGTATGCGCTAAAAAGTCATAGCCCAGGTACAGAGTCACCGACTGACACCGTTTCGGTCGGGTTTCAATCCTGGGTAAAAAAAAGCAATCGGAGTCTAACCGTACTGATGAGCTGTGATACGGCGAAACAGATCTGAATGACGATATATATATATATATATATATATATATATATATATTAGTGTTACTAAAACTACTGGAATAACGATCCACATAGTATTTACTTTTTAATAGTGCTCGATACGTAGTAGAACAATATCTGCAGTAATATTTTTATTATTGGAATTTATAATAAAAACTTTTTTTGCTACACAAGATCTCTCGTGTTTGGGTGCTATTTCTAGCACCTCATCAGGCGATATACGGTTGGAAGAGTCAGAAAATTATATATATATATATATATATATATATATGTGGTTAAATAAAATAAAGACAAGAGGAAAACTGTATATTAAATCGCGTAGGCGATTTAATATACAGTTTTTCAAGTCTTATTTCAAGTTTTTCAAGTTTTAGTATACAGTTTTTCAAGTCGTTATTTTATTTAACCATTCTGTCCTTAATCTCAGATTATAATTGAGTATATATATATATATATATATATATATATATATATATATATATATATATTAAATTTTAAAAAAAGGATGAGAATATAGGCAAAATCCCCAAAAAACAGATACTATTAATATAAATTTTATTGATATTAAAAATGATCAAGGTGGAAGACTCGATGTAAATAGTACTATCTATTTACAGAGCCAAATATGTATATTATATCAAAAATATTCCGAATTCTACATTCGTTGAATGGCCATTTCAGCGAGAAAAATCTCGCTTCTTCAGCAACGATCAAAAACAAAAAAATTATTTCAAATATGGTACAAAAATTAATATCCCGAAAGCAGCCCAAAAACGTATCCATACATAGGAAGTTTTTTTTTTGTTTTTTTTAAGTGGGAGGATTGAGAAAGAATTTGTTTTTTAAATTTGTCGTCCAGACATAAAAAAATAAAACACAGAGGCGCAGTGACAGAGAGTCATGACTCGATATTAGAAGAAGACTTTTAAATTATGTTTGTATTAAAGAATCAAAAATCCTTTTTTTTTTAACTTCCTGTGTATGGATATGTTTTTGGGCTCCTTCCGGTATAGAAATATTTGTACCATATTTGAATTAATAATTTTTCTGTATTTGATCGTTGCTGAATAAGCGAGAATTTTCTCGCTAAAATAACTATTTAACGCATGTAAAAAAGGGAATTTATATATATATTTACGCTCTCACGCCCTGATTGAGCACTCTGGAAGAATGGTAGGCTTTGAAAAACAGTAGCTACTCTAGCATCTACGCATCGCTCATTCAGTAATGAATTAGAGCACTCATGACAGAAGCCGTCAAAAATATTAAGTATGGAAGATAAATTTGACAGAATTTTATGTAGCTTAATCGTACGCTTCGCTTTTTGTTTTTTAACTATATACTAAAATTAAAAATTTCACACACTTTTTTTAGCAATTATCTAATATTGTATGGAACTTGCGTTTGAAGATGTTTTATGAAAAATTAAAATTAAAATTAAAAAGCTTTCTTTAAAATAATTTAATAACAGAGAATAAAACTATATAAATACAGATGTAACTCAATAATTTATGAAATGTTATAGCATTTATTAATTTTTATTTTTAATATCTACTTTTCATATTCTTTTTAGGTACCTCCACAAATCGTGAATTTCACAATTACTTTTTTTTAGCAAATTTAGGAAACAGGGAATATGAAACTTGCTTTAAATTTTGAAAGGATGATTTGCAAAGCCCGTTGAATGTTGAAGCAGAGCATAGAAAACACGAAAGCGAAATGAAAGAATTGTTCCCTGCCAAAAATACATATATAGTCTGTTTTTTTTGTTTTGTTTTGTTTTTTGTTTTTTTTTGTTTTTTGTTTTTTGTTTTTTCTGTACGGAGCGCAACCTTTGAAACAAGTGGCCATTTTTGTTATATATATCACGAACGGCCACCCATAAAAAGAAAATACACATAATTAAAATCTTTTAATTATTTTAAAATTCGGATGGCTCCATTATTTGTATTAAGCTTTGTAATTTTTTATTAGTAAATACTAGCAGTATAGCCCGGCGTTGCTCAGGTGTAATGAAAGCTTTAAAACTAATCCATGGTCCTGGAGCTCAGACTCTTTGGATGTTGGCATGGAAGACTAAAAAACAATAGTTGTTTCCAGTTAAAGCGAAACCGTAGACTGAAAGAAAAATGAATGGATGTAAGTCAAATTTTAATTTCCTGGTATCGTTATCAAATAAGTTTTTTTCGTCGTAAACTGAATTTTGAAGGCTAAATAAGTCCTCTGAGTAAATGGTATCATGGCTGAGACTAAAATCTACAATTATACCTACTTAGAGCCAAATCCAAAGCAAAAACTAAAATAAAAAGGCTGAAAAAATACAGACATACAGGTAGATAAACAGACACACACACAAACATCTTGCCTTTTATATATAGATATATATTATCGATTTTCTGCACTATTGTAAGAACTGCAACCTTGAAACTTCTGAATATTGTTTCTTATGTCTTTGTCTATGAGTGTATCAAATCTGATTAAAAACGGACCACTCTTTCTATAACCCGATTTTTTCGATTATCGATTTTCGTTATTTATCGGGGGTACCTTGACACAAAACCTAGCTAAGAACACTCGCAGACGCTTATAATACAACTGTGTAAATTTTCAAGAAAATCGGTTCAGCCGTTTCGGCGTCTATAGGTTACGGACACACACACACAGACACACACACAGATAAATTTCCATTCATAAACATGTTTAGATAGTCTTCACGTATTAACTTAACAACCTAGAGTGGAGGATGAAGGAGGAAATTTTAAAAATTTTTTGAAACTTTATAAATTTTTATAATAAAAATGATACAAATGAAAACAATTCTTGTCAAAATTGATTATTCATTGAATTTTTTTTCTTTACAAACTATGATATCCTTAATAAATGCTTTTTATAAAACCAATTAAAAGTTTATGTAAATAAATAATGGCATAGTTTTATTGCATTTTTGTTTTCACAGCTCGAGGTTTTTTTGAAAAAGGGCTAGTTTTAAAAAGATGACAATTGATTAGCATTCCCCAATGGTATATGGGCGAACTCACGCGAATTTCTATACATTTCAGGAAATTAATTAGTGGGTTGGAAGTAACATATGTAAAAAAAATATATATTTACCGTGATTTTCTAAAAATAATTATTTAAAAAATGATTTCAGTCATTTATGAATAAGGCATGAAATTTTAATCAAAATCCGACCATTATTTAACTTTCCAAATTAATGTGTTTTTCCCGGCAAAAATATTGACTTGCGTAATATTACGTTTGCCGTAAGAAACCCTTGGAAAAACTGCGTCACTCACGGACTAAAGAAAAACAAGATTTTCTGCCAAAATGTCGAACGTGTTATAAAGGATTAAAAAAAAATTTTTAAACAATTGAAAAAGACTTTGATCTATCCTCTTAATAATAACATGAATATTATACCGACAAAATATTTTATTTAGTTTGGGGCCTTTTTCCTTCATGATTTTTCAGCGAATTCGTGGAGATACCTAAATTATATATTAAAGTAAATTTAACAGAACCAATTGAATTGTACAGAAAGAAAGGCACAGTCCGCAAGCGGACGTGAAAACAAGCTCTCCTACCATTCTGAAGATGAGATTTTGATCTCGAAATATTAATGAATAATGAATAGGTAATATCACACTCCACCCACATCTATTGAACGGGTGAAGATGCTCATCCTTTGTTTCCTGTTTAGGATGCGGTTTCCGGTTTTATCTTTTCCAATCTTTACACTCTTTTCTTTATTTTTTTTTCCAATTGGAGTAGATAGACTAAACTATCGCCCGGTTCACACTCCACCCACGTCTATTGAACAGGTGAAGAGGCTCATCCCTTGTTCCATGTTTAGGATGTGGTTTCCGGCTTTCTCTTTTCCAATCTTTTCACTTTCTCTTTTGTTAATTTTTTTTCAAGTGGAGTAGAATGACTGAACTATCGCCCGGTTCACACTCCACCCACGTCTATTGAACAGGTGTAGAGGCTCATCCCTTGTTCCCTGTTTAGGATGTGGTTTCCGGCTTTCTCTTTTCCAATCTTTTTACTCTTACGTAGCCCCCTGCGCATCAGTGGTGTTATCGCCTTGCTCGGGGTGATATGATTAAAAAAAATATATCCGAAACCTTCTTTACCTTCCTTTATTTTACTAAACGGATTGTGATAGCCTTCAAGACCTAACCATACACCTAATATACACAATGCTTCAAGCAAATTCCAAAACTCCTATATATATATATATATATATATATATATATATATATATATATATATATATATATCATTTCACCCCAAGCAAAGCATTTTACTGCCACTATTGCGCAGGGGGTAACATAGGGAATAGGGATGAGAAAGAGGGGTAGGTTACAGGGGATGTCAGGAGGAGGGAATAGACGGATGAGAATACCGGTGTAATGGGGGGGAGTGGATGGAGAAAAGAGCCTGAGAGAATGGATGCGAGTTAATGAGATAGGAATGTCTATTGACCATACATTTAAATTCCTGGAGACTGTAGCTGTCGGGAAGCAAGTATATGGAAGGGAATACAACAGGCAGGAGGTGCAAGAAAAGAAGCTATTAAAGTAGAAATTGCGGTTACATTTTATCGGTTTCACTGTAAAAGGGTGGGACCTAGTTGCTAGTCTAGTAGAGACCTTGCCAGGAAAGCAAAAGCAGAAAGAGAAATGTACAAGTGAGAAGTATGAAAGAAGAAACTGTTAGCATAGAACTTATGGTTACATCTAGCCATTTCAAGTGTAAAATGATGAGACCTTGCCAGGGAAGCAAGAAGCAGAAAGAGAGATGTACAAGTGAGAAGTATGAAAGAAGAAACTGTTAGCATAGAACTTATGGTTACATCTAACCATTTCAACTGTAAAATGATGAGACCTTGCCAGGGAAGCAAGAAGCAGAAAGAGAGATGTACAAGTGAGAAGTATGAAAGAAGAAACTGTTAGCATAGAACTTATGGTTACATCTAGCCATTTCAAGTGTAAAATGATGAGACCTTTCCAGGGAAGCAAGAAGCAGAAAGAGACATGTACAAGTGAGAAGTATGAAAGAAGAAACTGTTAGCATAGAACTTATGGTTACATCTAGCCATTTCAAGTGTAAAATGATGAGACCTTTCCAGGGAAGCAAGAAGCAGAAAGAGAGATGTACAAGTGAGAAGTATGAAAGAAGAAACTGTTAGCATAGAACTTATGGCTACATCTAGCCATTTCAACTGTAAAATGATGAGACCTTGCCAGGGAAGCAAGAAGCAGAAAGAGACATGTACAAGTGAGAAGTATGAAAGAAGAAACTGTTAGCATAGAACTTATGGCTACATCTAGCCATTTCAACTGTAAAATGATGAGACCTTGCCAGGGAAGCAAGAAGCAGAAAGAGAGATGTACAAGTGAGAAGTATGAAAGAAGAAACTGTTAGCATAGAACTTATGGTTACATCTAGCCATTTCAACTGTAAAATGATGAGACCTTGCCAGGGAAGCAAGAAGCAGAAAGAGAGATGTACAAGTGAGAAGTATGAAAGAAGAAACTGTTAGCATAGAACTTATGGTTACATCTGGCCATTTCAAATGTCAAATGATGAGTCACTATTATACGCTTAAATTCATAAAGTCAAGGTAACTTAGAAGAAATTTTATGAGAACAATTACCTTAGAAGTATTTATATAAAAGCCAAAGGGAAGATAAGTTCTGATTTTAGGAAGGTGATTAAACCGAGATCTCAGATATCGGGGCAAACAACATTGCAGATTCTTTTTAAATTTGATCAGCAATCTCTGAATATTTAACAAGAGAACCAGACCAGATGTGACACCAATAATCAAAGGATGGATGAATGCTAGTCTAGCATGACACATTAAACTAACTTTCTTAGCAGCAGACTTGGCAATAAATTTTCATAAATATCGTCATTTACTGTTTTGTCATATGGGTCCAAGTCGGTCGTCTTATACGACAGACATCAGATAAAATCATGACAATTTACCTATCTTTTTAGTATCGTCTTATCTATAGGTCGCCTTATAGATTTAAATCTTCTTCTTCATGTGCCGTGTCCCTTCAGGACGATCTCTCCACTTGCCCCTGTCCATTGTCGCTTTTAATACTTTTCTTCTTAGTATTTCCCACAAACCCCGATTCTACATCCATTTGCTCAAGCCCATCAAGTATGTCTTGCACTGCTTTCCCATGTTCTTAATTTGCAAAATGTTTGTACGGGGTAAAGGGGATAGTAAAGATGAGAAAACAAAAGAGGAATAAAACAAAGGGGGAAGGACACAGAGGAAATTAAAAAAAAACAACGAGGAAAACAAGAGAGAAAGAGAGACATATAGAATGAGCCAGGGAAAGACGGCTCAAGGAGAAACAGACCCCAGATTTAGGAAGGAAGTTAAGTTTTAACGAAGTGAATTTTCATCAATTTTCTTTTTAAAAATAACGTTTACTATCTGATGAGACATTTTTCTTTAAATGTCGAAAGAAAATGTACACTTTGTAGTAGATTGTAGTTTGTCAGTCAGTTAAGTGCCATACGTGAAACACGCTTGGGCGATTATGTCTCGGAAGAGACATGACTGACTGGGCAGAAGATTATCCCGCAGTAGGTTGCCATTGCGTTCTGCGGTAGACTGGTTGCCAGCCAAGGCTATAGAACCCAATCTGTCCTGCTATTTGACCCCTAACTGGAAGGAAGAGACGGATTAATACCTTTGCCAAGGGTCTTTGCGCGCACGTGAATGCAATGAAGTCAACTGGAATTCGAACTCAGCTCCCCGATTTCTCGTTCCGAGCCGATATTCACTGCACCACAACGCATACCCGCATTGTAGTTTGTACATGATCTAAATTATAATTTATAATAAATATTTATAGCTCTATTTCTATATTGAGCACTGTTTTAAATTAATGTTTTGAACGTTATATTTCCTTCGTTCCTTATTCATTTGGATATATATATATATATATATATATATATATATATTACAAGTATTACAAACTAACGGGTTGGTATTTTACTATTTTATGAAGAGTGCTCGAACATTATATATGGTAATATTTTTATTATAATTTTATAATAAAAACATAGTTTACTGCAACACAATAGCTGTTGTGTTTCGGTACTATCTTATTGGCACTTCGTAAGAGACAGCCTGACAAGGTGCTAACAAGATAGTACAGAAACACAATGTCTCTTGTGCTGCAGTAAACTGTTTTTATTATAATCTTATAATATAAATATTACAATATAAGAGTGTGTGTGTGTGTGTGTGTGTGTGTGTGTGTGTGTGTGTGTGTGTGTGTGTGTGTGTGTGTGTGTGTGTGTTCCATTAAGATGGATCGAAGTTAGCAGTAAATCTCGTGTTACTGGTGAAATTTTATTGATTTCACTGTTAGATCATGTTATTTGAGTCATGGCAATTATGGCCTAAATTGAATGCGACGGATGTCGAAGATTTGTGGTTCCGAGAGGACGGCACCACATACCGCACCACCAATACCACAACAGGACGGTGCCACAAACACACCACCAATACCACAACAGGACGGCGCCACATACCACACTACCAATAACACAACAGTACGGTGCCACATACCACACCACCAATACCACAACAGGACGGAGCCACATACCACACCACCAATACCACAACAGGACGACGCCACATACCACACCACCAATACCACAACAGGACGGCGCCACATCCCACACCACCAATACCACAACAGGACTGTGCCACAAACACACCACCAATACCACAACAGGACGACGCCACATACCACACCACCAATACCACAACAGGACGGCGCCACATGCCACATTACCAATACCACAACAGGACGGCGCCACATGCCACATTACCAATACCACAACAGGACGGTGCCACAAACACACCACCAATACCACAACAGGACGGCGCCACATACCACACTACCAATAACACAACAGTACGGTGCCACATACCACACCACCAATACCACAACAGGACGGAGCCACATACCACACCACCAATACCACAACAGGACGGCGCCACATGCCACATTACCAATACCACAACAGGACGGCGCCACATCCCACACCACCAATACCACAACAGGACTGTGCCACAAACACACCACCAATACCACAACAGGACGGCGCCACATGCCACATTACCAATACCACAACAGGACGGTGCCACATACCACACCACCAATACCACAACAGGACGGTGCCAAAACACTCCACCAATACCACAACAGGACGACGCCACATACCACACCACCAATACCACAACAGAACGGCGCCACATACCACACCACCAATACCACAACAGGACGGCGCCACATACCACACCACCAATACCGCAACAGGACGATGCCACATACCACACCACCAATACCACAACAGGACGGTGCCACAAACACACCACCAATACCACAACAGGACGGCGCCACATACCACACCACCAATACCACAACAGGACGGCGCCACATACCACACCACCAATACCACAACAGGACGGTGCCACAAACTCACCACCAATACCACAACAGGACGACGCCACATACCACACCACCAATACCACAACAGGACGACGCCACATACCACACCACCAATACCACAACAGGACGGCGCCAAATACCACACCACCAATACCACAACAGGACTGCGCCACATACCACACCACCAATACCACAACAGGACGACGCCACATACCACACCACCAATACTACAACAGGACGGCGCCACATACCACACTACCAATACCACAACAGGACGGTGCCACATACCACACCACCAATACCACAACAGGACGGTGCCACATACCACACCACCAATACCACAACAGGACGGCACCACATCCCACACCACCAATACCACAACAGGACGGCGCCACATACCACACCACCAATACCACAACAGGACGGCGCCACATACCACACTACCAATACCACAACAGGACGGCGCCACATCCCACACTACCAATACCACAACAGGACGGCGCCACATACCACACCACCAATACCACAACAGGACGGTGCCACATACCACACCACCAATACCACAACAGGACAGAGCCACATACCACACCACCAATACCACAAGAGGACGGCGCCACATACCACACCACCAATACCACAACAGGACTGCGCCACATCTCACACCACCAATACCACAACAGGACGGTGCTACATACCACACCAGCAATACCACAACAGGACGGCGCTACATACCACACACCACACCACCAATACCACAACAGGACGGCGCCACATACCACACCACCAATACCACAACAGGACGGCGCCACATCCCACACCACCAATACCACAACAGGACGGCGCCATGTACCACTTTATTCAATGAGAACTTCTCAAGTCGCATCTTCTCTCGAAACAGTGATGTCAAATGTCCACCACAATCGTGCGACTTGACGCCTTTAGATTTCTTCCTTTGGGGCCATCTCAAAAGTAAGGTCTATGCCAACAAGCCAATCACAATTCAAGGATGATATAATAAGGGATATTGGTGAGATCGAAGAACAACTATGCAGAGACGTCATCAAAAGTTTTGACCATCGAGTGCAGGTATGCCGCCGAAGCCTTGGCGGACATTTGGGAGGATATCATTTTTCACACATAATTGACATAACTCAAAGAATATGATCCAATAGTGAAATCAATAAATTCAATAATCACACTGTTTTATTTACTGCTAACTTCGATGCGTCTTAATGAACACCCTATATATATATATATATAGTCATCCGCAGACAGATCTGTTTCGCTGTATCACAGCTCATCAGTACAGTTAGACATCTGATTGCTTTTTACTGACCGAATTGGCGTCAGTCCGTGATTCTATCTCTAAATTATGGGCGCTCGGTAGAAGAAGGCAACTTTTTAGCGTATGATATATCATGTATTCATAGCGTTCTAATTCATTACTGAATGAATGATGCGTAGATGCTAGAGTAGCTACAGTTTTCTCAAAGTCTTCCATTCTACCAGAGTGCACAATCAGAGTGTGAGAGCGTGCATATATATATATATATATATATATATATATATATATATATATATATATGAAGGTGATCTCGGAAAGAGATGGAAAGTACTTTGAAACATTGAGAAATGAATGATGATAATATCTGTCAACGTTACAGCTCATTTCTGACATCTTTTAATTATAATATGCGAAAGATTATCCGTGAGTATGAACAGATTTTATTAAAAATAAGTAGACACAATGTTTGCAATTTATTTAATTTGACATCTCTAAAAGAAAATTTGCTGCCTAAATACACAATCGCCGACTGACACCAATTCGGTCGGGTTTCAATCCTGGGTTAAATGCAATCGGAGTCTAACCGTACTGATGAGCTGTGATACAGCCAAACAGATCTGTCTGCGGATGACTATATATATATATATAGAAATAATGTATACCTAGTGAGCTTAGGTATACTTTATTTATTCTGCTCTACCTAAGTATTGAGCGCTTTTTTGTTAGTTGATTACTCATATCGGGGTTTTTTCTTTGGGTTACGTGCTGACTCGGTCCGAACTCTTTTGACAGATATTCATGTATTTAGCTCTTTCTCTTTTTAAAACCATTTTTTCCCTTCTACGTAGAAACGTGGAAGGTTTTACTACATGAGTATAGTTATTATCTCTTTTATATATATGTGTATATATATATATATATATATATATATATATATATATATATTAAAAAAGGATTAATTCAAAGATGTTGAATGGCCATTTCGATATGAAGATCCCCACGGGGAACGACACATCACCTGTTGCTGAGGTGATGTGTCGTTCCCCGTGGGGATCTTCATATCGAAATGGCCATTCAACATCTTTGAATTAATCCTTTTTTAATATATATTTGCTCTGTAATATTTTATTACATGGAGCTCTCTTCCTGTATCATTTTTTAATATTAAAATAAATTTTTAATATTAATTAGGATCCGGTTTTTTGGAATTTACCTTCCTGCTTTTTTCCCTTGGATTGAAGTATCTGAATTAAAATATATATATATATATATATATATATATATATATATATTGTGAAATTGTAATGATGTTAAAACTTATTTTTTCCAGTAGTTTACTGATAGAAAGACATTTTAAACAAGTAGATATTTTTGTCATAAAGTGCTCGATATTGGGATAAGGAAACGGCGTTAATAGAAGTAATGTGAATCACTTAGCTTCAAACTATATTATTCTGATATATATATATATATATAGTAGGCTGATAAAAAAAATTCGAGAGTTAAAAACACAACAAAAATATTATTATTGATAATGATACTAATAGTATTTATTGTATACTAGCAATATAGCCCGGCGTTGTTCGGGTATAATGAAAGCTTTAAAACTAATCCATGGTCCTGGAGCTCAGTCTCTTTGGACGTTGGCACGGAAGACTAAAAAGCAATAGTTGTTTCCAGTTAAAGTGAAACCGTAGACTGAAAGAAAAAAATGAATGAATGTAAGTCAAATTTTCATTTCCTGGTATCGTTATCAAATAGGTTTTTTCGTCGTAAATTGAATTTTGAAGGCTAAATAAGTCCTCTGAGTAAATGGTATCATGGCTGAGACTAAGAACTACATTTATACCTACTTAGAGCCAAACCCGAAGCAAAAACTAAAATAAAAGGGCTGAAAAAATACAGACATACAGACAGATCAACAGACACACACACAAACATCTTGCCTTTTATATATATATATATATATATATATATATATATATATATATATATATATATATATATTATCATTTTTCTACACTATTGTAAGAACTGCAACCTTGAAACGTTTCTTATGTCTTTGTCTATGATTGTATCAAATTTGATTAAAATCGGACCACTCCTTATATAACCCGATATTTTCGATTATCGATTTTCGATATTTATCGGGGGTACCTCGACACAAAACCTAGCTAAGAAGACTCGCAGACGCTTATAGTACAACTGTGTAAATTTTTAAGAAAATCGGTTCAGCCGTTTCGGTGTCTATAGGTAACGGACACACACACACACACACACACACACACACACACACACACACACACAGACAAAGTTCCATTTATAAATAAGTTTAGATTAGATTTAGATTAGATTAGATTTAAATGACGAACCGAAAAGAATCCATCTAATGTTATGAATTCTATGGTCTTGTTGGTTAAAATGCACAGGCGTAAAGGTTAGACGTGGTGGAACCAAGGAATCTAGTTCACCCGAATACTTTCCATGGAAGAAGCGATAGAACCGTGAGAGGTTTGCCACACACAACCTGTGAGAGGGATTGAAAAAAATTAGTATATCAAAAATCATATCTGCATCACTAAACACCATTTCAAGAATGGTACAGCTTTAACCCTCTAGGGCCATTCGTATCATATTTGATACAGTATGAAAACAAGCCTTGAAAGAAATATTTTCCTGAAAAATTTTTTAAGAGAAATATTTTATAAATTTCAAATGAAAGCAGTACTGACTGCTCAGTCAATGAATACCAAATGTTTCCTTATAGGGAAATACCAAATGTTTCCTTATAGGGAAATACTGTATCAAATATGATACGAATGGCCCTAGAGGGTTAATGTTTTGGATTCTTTTCCTATTTTTTTACCATTCAACTAAAATTGTTTGAAATTGTTCTTTTGATTTTAAACTGCTAGCCTACCACAAGGTTGTGCGTTGTGGTGCAGTTGATACCGGCTCAGAACGGGAAATCTGAGTGCCGTGTTTGAATCCCATCTGAATTAACTTATGCGCAAGTATCCTTGGGAAAAGTATTAATCCGTCTTTTTCTCCAGCTATGGGTGAAATAACAAAACAGATTGGGTTATATAGCCTTGGTTGGCAACCAGTATCCCGCTTAAAGTACTGCAGGAAAATATTCTGCCAGTCAGTCATGTCTCTTTTGAGACATGATCGGCCAATCGTGTATTACGTATGCCCCTTAAATGACTGACTGAATATAATATTTGGAAACATAAGTAAAGTTTCTACTTAGCATAAAGTGGGGGTCGGTTTTCTATTGTTATGAAGTAGTAAACTGATCCCCCACTAATTACTACTTAATGCAGTAATATAATATAATCCGTCTGTTCTCACTCCAGTAATGCGTTAAATAGCAGGTCAGATTGGGTTCTATAGCCTCGGTTGGTAATCAGTCTACCGCAAAAAGTAATGACCACCAACTGCGGGAAAATCTTCATGTCTCTTTCAAAACATGATCGCCCAAGCGTGTATCACGTATAGCCCTTAACTGACTACTCTCTCCCTAATCTTACTCTGACATCCACATGCTCAAGCCCATCAATTTAAGCAATGCAAGGATGTGCGTTGTGGATAATCGGAGAGCCAAGTTCGAATTCCAGTTGAATTCGTTGTATTCATTTACAAGCAAATACCCTTAAGATATTAATCTGTCTCTTCTCCTTCCAGCTATGAGTCAAATAACAGGACAGATTGGCTTCTATAGTCTTGGTTGGCAACCAATCTACCGTAGAAAGTAATGGCAACATACCGCGGGAAAATCTTCTCCTTACTCAGTCATGGATTGAAAGAGACATGATCGTCTAAGCATGTGGCACTTAACTGACTGACTTAGTTTACCACAGACTCTGAACCGCGCCTTTGATTTATGGCATTTTAAATGCTGCCTCTCCCGATTTTCTAAATTGAAATTTCTTGTAAATGTGACCCGTAGCGAACGACGCACGAGGCGGAACGAGAATAGAGGGCGACGACGGAGAGAGAGAGAGGGACGCGAGTGGTTTCACACTCCACCCACGTCTATTGAACAGGTGTAGGGGCTCATCTCTTGTTCCCTGTTTAGGATGTGATTTCCGGCTTTCTCTTTTCCAATCTTTTCACTCTTTTCTTTTTTCTTTTTCAATTGGAGTAGATAGACTAAACTATCGCCCGTTTCACACTCCACCCACGTCTATTGAACAGGTGTAGAGGCTCATCCCTTGTTCCCTGTTTAGGATGTGGTTTTCGGCTTTCTCTTTTCCAATCTTTTCACTATTACGTAGCCCCCTGCACATCAGTGGCGTTACCGCCTTGCTTGGGGTGATATGATTAAAAAAAATGTTTTACTGCAAGATCTTTCTGTTCATTAACAAGATTGCCTCCAAATA